>JANHQD010002978.1:0-11516 GCA_024721195.1 Marasmius sp. AFHP31
TCAATGATAAGGGCATCTGCTACGAAGGTTGAACCAACGGAGGTTGTTCAACCACTAAACGAGAGTATAGACAACAGAAGATTTAGGGAATCGTTAAACTGAGCGAGTCGGTTCAATCTAGACTGATTGTACGAAAGAGGAATCAATAGGTATCAATAGGGAAAACGACGAATCAAACCGTTGAACAAGCTAAGGTTAAACCCCACCAGCATCTGACTTTCTGGCATGGAATCGCGAAGGCATAACTTCTGCGTTCTCCACCGAGCCCCTCGCACCCTTCGGTTCCACCCTTCAAAGAAATTTCTCCCGTTGTCTCGAGCGGGGGGTCTGTAGGAGGGTAAGCAATCTACTCCGATTGAAGTAGTTGGGACACTCACTGTTATACCTCTTCATCGCGGGTTTTGGTTTGTTTTCTACATTCTGATTCAGCAATCGCGGATCGCGGGCGACAGGAGAGCATCATTCTCACTTTCTTAATTTCCCCGCAAGTTCCCCAATAATTTCTGGATCTGTCCACCACAACCGTGTCCAAATCATTCGAGCCCGTCCCTGTCCATATCTTTGAATAGCCAATTTCGAAGCTTTGATTGAAGGAGCATGGTTCTGGAGCGTGCTGGTTGCGAGTAGACCATTCAAGGTTTGAAGGTAACTGCTGTGACATCCTATCAGTTGTGAATCAAGTGTAAGATTGATTATTGCTACACACCTAGATCATAGAGCCAAGGCGTCGTAAAAAGAGCTGAGAGTGATGGTGGTCCAGGTGAGAGTGAAGTCGATTTGTGCCTACAGGTTCTTGTTCGAACGGTGGGACCAAGTGGCAAGCACGTGATGTGGCATTTGAGTCATTCAATTCCCGAACTCAGATATTGATTCCCACGTTACATCTCTTCCTCTGCTTCCGCCATGACAAGTGGCCCTTCACGCCCTTCACGCCTCTCTGTTACTCGCGCCAAAGGCGTTGCAACTCAAGTCACAACTGATGAGGGCGAGCAATGGCGAGAGATGCTGTCGCTTCAATCTAGTTTCGAGTCTCGACTAATACTTTTCAGCTCAACGTAGGTTTCTAGGCATCGAAGATAATACTTGAAGCTCTGGATGCCTGTGGCACGCACCTATTCCGGATTTTTGTTTTCGTTGTTCGGAATCAGTGAGTGACATTACCCAACTGGACCTGTTCATTTGCTCCAGGTTCTCACAAGTGACGAGATAGATTGCTTGAAGGGCTTTCACCATCCCCGGCATCACCTTAGAGTTGTCGCATGAACAGGTTACGGCTAGAAAGGCAAATGGAGTTGCGGTCTGTTGCCACAATGGGATTGATGGTTGCAGAGTGGGGGGCCGGGGGAAACAGCGTGAATAAGGCTCGCAGTACCCAAGGTATAGGACAGGTCTCAACGTCATTGAAGAGATTGCTCATATTGCAACAGGAACGAAGGTTCGGGAGTCACAGCTATAACAACAGAACAACGTTGCATCTGACGTTTGATGACCTTGGGCGAGCGCTGCTCAATGTCGTCACAACTACACGCAGGTTGTTACACCTTTTGGCTTGAACTTCCCCTCCAATCTGGTGCCTTCGTTGTATAGGCACCCATCTTCTGTTACCCAGTAGCTAGACCTCGGTGGACTATCGGGACGGAGGGGGCGGTGACGAGGTCGAGGTCGAGGTAGAGGCAGATGCAGAAGGCAACGCTGTTGAAGGGAGTACATAGAGCCGTTCAACGCGTTTTGGTTTGGTTAAACCGACTCGCCTGGCTCAACTCGATCGGTTCAACCAGCTCTCGTTCAGGTGTGGTCGAACCAACACGCTTGGTTCAAAACCGTTTCGTATCTCACACTTTCTTTCGTCTATACTGGTTTAGTGTGGTTGAACCAACTGAGGCTGGTTCAACCGTGTTGGTCTCAATTAGTTCGCCCTTCGTAGTAGATGTACTTATCATATTTCATTGAACGGTCTGACCTTATGAGAATTATGAGCTATTCCAGTAGATACATTCGCAATCGACTAGATAGTTCTGTTTCAAGATCTATATGAGTTGTATAAACCGTTGAACCGAAATTGTATGTTCCGACCTCTGAGGTTCAAACGGAGCGTGTCATATTTTACTACGGAAGGCTTGAATTCACCAAATGGAGCCGTTCAGAGTTCTTCGTCAATGATCCAACTCGACCTCCTTTTCCTCGGCCCACATTCTTGGACGCAGCTCTGATCTCCTATGTCCACCAGG
The DNA here is from genome assembly GCA_024721195.1 of Marasmius sp. AFHP31. NCBI lineage: Eukaryota > Fungi > Basidiomycota > Agaricomycetes > Agaricales > Marasmiaceae > Marasmius > Marasmius sp. AFHP31. Next base: position 2,229 of record JANHQD010002978.1, read on the forward strand.
CCGCGTTGAAATAACGCTGTCGGGTTGATTAGGGCGCCTTTGGCTCGGTTGAAGGTTGAATGAACGAGTATTATCTTCACCTTAGCATAGCGGAAAGGACAATGTCCCACTCTTCGTTGAGTTGGTTGTTGAATTTCCGACTTTCTGCAGCGCCCGGTGCGAAGAATTGAGCTACATAGACACAGGGAGCGAATAGAGAGAGACAAGCTATCGGTATGAGAATGAGGTTTGCGGTAGGAAGAAGGTCGGGCCCAGGGTCACGGTGAGTCTCACCCACCATAGCCCGGGCCGCGCGCCCAAACTCTTTCCACAACCGCAATGACTAGAAAATCACTCCCTCTGTCGCTCGGTTTCCTTTGAATCCTTTGGATTCTAGCCCCCTTCATGACACCCCAGAATGGATGACAAGGCACACAAGAACGAGGAAAACATTCTAGGTGTATTATTCATCCAGTTGAATTCATTGTGGTCTCCACCGTCGGAGTCCCAGCCATCCCCCTCCCTAATCTCCCCCGCCACAATCACACTCTTATGTAGCGGAGGCGTGTCATCTGGTACGGAGCGAATGCAGCTTTTACGGCGGGTATACATTTCCTGGTGATATGAAACTCAACACAGGTCGAACGGGCTAATAAAGATGAATCTAACCGACGTGTCCAGGAGCGACAAACGAGAGTGGCTAATGGGCTGTAAAAGTTTCCTACTTTAAGTTCCGAGGATGGTCAAACCAGACAAACCGAGAAGTTACGGACAGTGACAGCTTCACTTACTGTATAGCGTTCCTTGCATTGTAGGTCCTGTATCATCCCGCGATACAAACCTACACAATGAATCAGTAGCGTTCTTTCGCCTATCAACGCGAATATGCTCACCTCAGAGTCAAACACCCTCGTTCTTCGTATTCGTGTTGTAGGAAAACCCATCGAGGCTGGGCCAGTCTGCGCACTTCTCCCTCGATATTGCTGTAATGGGTACCCGCTGGTGCAAAATTATGTGGGTTACGAAGACAAACATCTCGGAAATTGGCGCGGCCATAGGTTATCCTGCACGGTCACGGATCCTAGGCGACGAGAGTAGATTGGCGAGTTGTGAATATTTGAATGGTCGGACAGTGATCATGGTCTGGCAACATAATCTTGGAATGTGTGGTTTGTGATTGTGGCAATCACTAGCCTTGTATTCGACCGCACCTCAACTCCAAGTTCAGGCTCGTTCCTTCAATAGAAAGCCTTCCGATGATGCTCTGAAGGCACGACATACGTCGTATGTTTAGTTGATGTGGAGTGGACGGAGCGAGTAAAAAGGCGCTGGAGATCGATTAGAAAAGTTCTAACTCAAACCCTTCGGCCTCGAGAGTCGAGCTCAAACAAGGAGAGTAGGTGATATTGGTCGAGACTCAGAACTTGCAATGATTATTGAGAGCAAGTAGGATTGCACACCGCCATGAAATCTTCGCAGCTTCCGAGAGCAGAACAACAATGGTACGTGTGATTTCACAACGGTTTCCGGATGGCTAGAGTACATCAAAGGAGTCGTTCAGAGTTCTTCGTCAGTGATTAAACTCGACCTCCTTTTCCCCGGCCCGAATTCCTGGACACAGCTCTGAGTACCCTCCTGTTTCAACCAGACCACAATAATGACATTGTCGGGATAATTGGAGCGGGTTTGGTTCGGTTGAATGAACGAGTACCATTTCCACCTTAGTGTAGCGGAAAGGACGATGTCCCAATCTTGAGGTTATAGTTGAGTTGGTTGTTGAGTTTCCGACTTCTCGAAAATATGCAGAGAGAGCCCAGAGAGTTGTATCTTGTGCGCATTGAGCCTCGGAGTGGTGGGTGTCGTGAAACAAGGAGCACGAATCGTGATCAGTCCGGAGATGAATCAGAATTTCTGAGAAGCGCCCATTAACGCCTGGCACGCTTCGACTTACGCTCAAACCACCACCACCCCTCTCCTTTTCTTTTCCCCTTTGGCAATCATTTCTCTGCCTTTCATGAACACTATTCTCAATGATCGAGTTGACCATTGGTTCTTGAGTCGGGTGGTTTGAGGTTAGTATCACTACTGAGCTCACTTGGGGCTTATACTCCCGACAGTTGGCGCTTCAGGGCACGGACTAGCTGACCCGACTCTCAGAGGATGAAGAGATCTCAAAATCCTTGAAGCCACGTAGTGATGAATCCTACTACAGTAATTAGGACTGGAGCAGACTCCGAGCATATGAGCTCCTGTGGTACACCTGCCTCGATCTTATCCATAGATATACCTCCCAATAATTGTTGTAGCCCCATTCTACTTATATGGAAGTACTCGAGAGTACTAGTCTCATTGCAATATGCGAGGCTTTGAACGTCAATTTCAATGGATGACCTTCTCAGCCGCTCGCCATGATATGTTTAGTTAAGAGCTGAGTGAACCAGTGAACCCAAAGTCAGCCTGTGTGGATCGTTCAGGATCCAACGTTCACACTCCGACTCGTGCTTAGTTCTTACTCGATAAACTCGAGGTCATTTCTCACATACGGCATTTTCACTGTCCCAATCAAAGTTATCGTGACGTCTCTCCATTGCAATCCCAGTCCGAGTGCCACATTCACTACCCATCGACTATCCTCGGAATCAACCGGAAAACACTTGTCCCTTGATACATCGTGCATTTGTTAGCTCAAGTTTCACTCTCCGCTCGGTCACCTCGTCTGGCGGTGTCTCGGAACTACGTTGAGCCCATAAAGCCTACGGTTGACATTGTGTACCACATACGCCACCTTAATACTCATCGAGCTCTTCTACCGGAAGCTGTGCCTAGATCCCGAGTTCAAGACAGGCTTCAGTTAACTTGTGTGAGCGAATGCCTTCGGTCCGTCTATCTTGTCATTCCCCGTGCGATATCTGACACCTCTCTGATAGTCTCGGTCCCTCGCCTGCCATTCAAGCAAGGAGACACCGTACGGGACCAGTGGCGGCACATTCTTGGTCAATAACCACTGAACTTACCACTCGGACGTTCAGAATTTCGCCCGTTGACCGTACGCGTGAGTGAGGAGAAATTTGGCTTTCGGAGTACAATGCAGTCACAGAACCCTGATGTCTTGGACATTCGGACAGATGCTGCTTCGAGTAGTTGCTAACGGGACAGGTTGAACTTCCCATGTGCGTCTCTTCAGTTCATCCTTCGTCTCGCAACCTCAACTCAGGTGCGGCGCTGCGGGTGAGGAGTGACTATATCAAGTCAGTCAGGTCACCCATTCTCTCTGCAATATCATGGCCCCAATGACGTTTATCTTTGTTCAGAACATATCGATTCAGGGCCGCCAAGGCTTTCGACCACCCCCGAATCCCAGCTTTGCCAATTTCTTCGGCAAGTTGTTATGGCTCGGTCACCGGGAATCAGAGAGGACTCTAAACTCAGCGGCTCACCTGAATGCCAAGAAGGATTGGAAGTCAGACGATGCAGACTCGATTGGGCGAGAAGACTCAAGGATTTCATACACGCCTGATTCGTTCTCGTTTCCACCTCCCGAACACCTCCCGAACTCTGAACATATTCTTTACACACGTGGGAATCGCTCGAGCTCAAAGGGTCTCGGTTCCGCTTGACTAAAATAACAGCCTCTACCGCTCACTGGGAATGTCGCGCGGGTGGTGTAGTTGACAACGTTGGTTTTGTTCTACTCGGTCGGCGATCCTGTCTTAGGCTAACTCAGCCGGTAGATTAGTCTTTTTCAATTTGCGATTTACCTCGACCTGAAAGGATGAATCAACTTGGAAGACAGTGTCCCATTCAGTCATGGAAGCACCATGGGAGGGGAGGAAATTCCCAAGAGAGGCAAGTGGGTTGTTCGTGAGAGAAATTAAGATCGGAGGTTGGTTTCTTGTGGTTCGCCTTGTGTGTCATCTGGAAAGGGTGCTCAGATTTTGTACTTAGGTCATCGTACCCAGACGCCCCACGACTCGGGAGGCCTTTGAGGCTCACAAAAGGCTCCGGCTTTCCTTCTATTGAGCGACACCGAATAGTCTCAGCCCCTCAGAAATGGACTGGGATCGCTCATGGAGGGCTCATATCGATGGCTCATCTCCAAATATTGAGCGTCCACAACGCAGCCGGAGGCTTCATGGCCCGCCGTCTTAAGAATTAATATCCGAGAACCGTCATTCGACGTTGCCGTGCCGTACACGGTTCTTGTTGAGGCCAAGGTTGAGGAGGATAAGAACGAGCAGACTTGCGGACTGGAATGGCGATAGGTATATCTATTTGAGGGCACTGAATACGTGACAGACCAGCTAACATGGGTAATATTCACGCCTAGATGCAAACTGTTGATAGGGCACGTCTCTATGATATCCCGAAGTGACGCTTCCGAGAAAGTTTGCATATCGAGGTCTCCACGGTCGGAATTCCCAAAACTCTCTCAGCCACGACCATCATGATGAGGAATCCCAGATAAAGAGGGTATTCCTACTTGTTCCATGTGGGCATTAGGGCGCGTATGTGAGTTCTGTCTATGAGAAACTAAGATAAGGTCTAAACGGGATAATGCTGAAACCGACCTTGCCTGAAAGCCATAGAGAAAACTGGACAATGTCGTTCACGTTGCGACCAGCTCAAAGCCAGCGGGCCTTATTGTTCTCCTCGGAGATCTCAAGGTGGTTCAATTAGACATACAGAGAGGCTACAAATAGGAAATGCTGCACTCACCTCACAATGCAGCGCAACTCATTATGAAATTGGAGCCGTCCGTGCTATGAACTGATTTCACTACCGAGAAAGTCAGATTGAGATCGAAATAAGGTAAGGGGGTCAGAGCTGGCCTTGCTGAGCGTTTCGGAACTGATCCCACTTGTGCACGAGATGAAGGTCGTACTTGGATAGCCGATAATTCAAGGCGCGAGCCAAGTTCAGTCATAGTAGAATCGAAGCCTCGACAGACCCAGGTTGCCATGAATGAAAATGGTCGAGGGAGCTCTATATCGAAATCAACCCCGCTTGGCTTGGCTATGATCCATTCTACGACCAATACTCATTACCCGTAGCATCATCGCCATGCGTGAGGTGGGGTGAGGTGATGCTCTGCATGTAGGTTGCGTACCATCGCATATAACAACGCTGGAAATGTATCAGAATCGTTAACCCTTATATCAATCTACATGTGCTCACATACAAGATTATACCCGGCACGATCATTGGTAAATTCAGTTGATTCTATCTCCCACTCATCGTAGAAAACGGATTAGTGTGACCTAATCGCGAGTGTCGAGACGATAGTCGAAGCCTCATCCATTGTGGTCTCCACCGTCGAAGCCCTAGCCATTCCCTCCATAACCTCCTCCGCCACAATCACGCTCACGTAGCAACGGCGTGCCATCTGGTACATAGGGAATGCAGGTTTTACGGCGGCTATGAACGTCCTTGTGACATGAAACTCAGCACAAGTCGAACGGCCAGGTAAAGATGAATCTGACCGACGTATCTAGGATCCACCAACGAGAGTGGCCAATGGGGCGTGAATATTATCCTATCGAAGTTCTGAGGATGGTCAAATCAGACAAACCGAGAATTTACCGATAGTGAGAGCTTCACTTAGTGGTCAAAAGGAATTGGGCTTCAACTCGGGCGATTCATGTCAGCGTTCACTACTGAAAGCGTCAAACAAGCTGACCCTCTCGAGTTCTTGACACGTACGCGGGCCGTGTATGGAATGTTTGTACTTGAACTTGAGGGGACAGTCGATGTGTTGGAACGAGGGATTGAATGTCGCCCCGAGAGACAACGGTCAGGGTTATTCTATATCGCCGGACCAGCAAGGTTGCCCGTTAAGCTTGTAGATCACATACCGTTCCAAAAAGCGCAACGACAAAAGCATCAGGGTCACATACATACTTGCACGTAACGTCAAACATACTCACCTCCGGGAACACCGTCCATTCTTTGAATTGTGTCTATGGAAAACATAGCTAAAGGAGGCAGTTTTCATATTTCTCCTTCGATATGACTGGAAGGAGCATCCGTTGCTGCGAAGTTTCCTGAGGTATGAGGACAAGCCGATTGGAAATCAGCGTGGCCAAAAGTCGTCCTAAATAGTTGTAGAGAGAAGTTGAATTGATCAGTCCCAGGTATACTGACATTGAGGGAACGTACCTGAGGGCTACGATTCGGACCTGATGAGGTAGCAACTGCCAGCCTTGTGTTTAGCCGCCACTCGACTACAGTTCAAGCCCGCGACGAGATACATAGAACGGGAAGTGTTCTGTATGTAATGTTTGAAAGGCACGACATGCGGGTATGTGGCATTAGGTTGAAGCGGGAGAAGTGGGTAGACGAGCGGCACTGAAGCTTGAAGAGAGAAGCTGTTGCTTGACTTTTTCTGTGCCTTGGAGTTGAGCTCGAGTGCTCAACCTTAGGATCCAAAAGTAAAGGGTTGTAGCCAGCATTGGTTGAATGTTGTAAATGTAATCGGGAGCGAAAGGTTTCCCAACCGCCATAAACTCCTTGCAGCTCCAAGAGCAGAATGGCGACGTTACAGGTGATCCCATAACAGCTTCTTGAAGGCACCAGTCCGCCGAACGAAGCCATCCAGAGCTCTTCGTCAGGGATCTTACCCAGCCTCCTTTTGCCCGGTCCACAATCCTAGAAACAACTCTGAGGTTCCTCCTATGTCTGCGAGACCACAGCAAGACCGCTGCCGAGATCGTTAGGGTGACTTTGAATGAGGTGTCAGGTGAGGTCGACAAATAAGTCCCATTTCCACCTCAACATGGCAGAAAGGACAATGACTCGAGCTTGAAACTATTGTTTGAATTCCGACTCCATGCAACTCCCAATGCCAAGAGATGAGGTACAGAGGTACAGAGGCACAAGGAGCGGACAGAGAGAGAGACAGAGTATGGGTATGAGAAGGAAGTTTGAGGTCAAGGGTTGCGGTCATAGCCCGGGCCGCGTGTCCAAACTCTTTCCGTGACCGCCATGACCATCAAAATCTCCCTCTCTCTCACTCGTTTTTGTTTGGATCGTAGCACCCTTCATGATGCATGACACCCAGAACAGACAAGATACACAAGAACGAGGAACATGTTCTGGGTGTGCGCTTCATTCAGTCGAAAATCTGCCGTACGTCGAATGTTGACTAGTCCTCTACCTTTCACAGTCTATTCATATAACTCAAAGACGTTTGACTTGAGCAGCTAGGGCAACGAATGGATGGAGATGATGCGTATATTGGGGAGCTACGCAGATACAGGAAGCCTGGAAGGTACGTTGTCAATTCGTTGTATCGTGAAATTTCTCTAATTCCATCCTGAAAGTTGTATGCATGGGCTCGAGGGCCATTTATCTGGTCGCTACTATCGGTCTCCGTACCGCCAGCCCCTCGCCGTGGATTAGGTGCCCAACAACCTTATCTTCATCCCCGTCAAACATCAATCAGAGTCAACGTTTTCGAAACATCAAAATGCACGATGGAACGTGCTCTGTCACGTAGAAGGATCCCTTAAGAGTCGTCAGGTTTTTGCTTCACAGATTACTCGTGCCTCCGAGAACCTGGCAATCGTGATGGTGCGAAAAACAACCCTTGAAAGGGGGGTATAGAATAGCTATTTTCGCGAGGGTACGTCTATTTAGCTGTCAGAATCGTCAAGTCTCACCCTAAAAAACACGCTCCATAGATGCATCCATACTATCGTAACCTTGGCTGAAGCTTTGAGATGGTGCGACGAGGAAGATATGAGAGCGACGGATGCGTGCAATGAGGTATGTCCACATTGTTTTCATCGGGATGGCAGGGCCTAGCTGACCCTACCGTCGGCTGTTGGACACCAGATTCGTTGGTCAGAACTTTGGGATGCGGTTGTAGGGATATTTTACTCGCTAATTGAATCTGGCAAAGCACTTGCATGACAGAGTTCAGCTGGGCATGATCCGTCGTGGATGTGGGATAACACAAGAAGGTGAGATGTTCGATGCTATCGCTTTGACTGAAAACTGATAAAGATACAGAGGATACTGTATGGAATAGGGAGCACAGGGCCCGACTGTCGGTAGATAACGCACTTTTGAATATCGTGTTGGCCCTCGTAGACTCGGAACGAAAAGTCATGTATCGAATACCGTTGGATACCTAAAATTTTCGGGCCATATTACGACTCCGGTGACGGGGATAAATCTAGTCTGATTCCGCGTAAACGCAACTAGAGACTAGGATGAGCACGAGTCGCAACAGCTGCACCTCGTACGGAGCAAATTCTGACATTACCTTGCCTCAATCGATATCTCCAATGTCAAGGTCGAGGGTCTGCGCAGTGGTGTTGGAGCGCCTGGATACTTCTAACAAGGGGAGAAGGATTAAGGCTGACCAGAATATAGTTACAGTCATGTACCGGTCAATGACACATGGTCAGTCAATGACACAAACACCTCTAGAGCCACAACTACTGTACTTACCCTCTCCAAAAAATTATCATAGATGAATATATGTGCCTTCTCTTGAGTGCGAGTAGTCCGATGGTGATATCTCTCGTTCAGGATAATAGACAAGTGAAATACCCCGCGTTTTTGCAGTGTTACGCCCCTGAAGAGGTCAAATAGCCTCAAAAAGCCATCGGGGCCGGTCAGTATACTCACAAGGAGTCATACAACAAAACCTTGGCCGCTTTATGTGTATACATGGAGGGGAACACCGTATTCTAGATGGGACACCGAACAAGCACCTATAGAGTCACTAGTCACGTTCCAAATGTGGAAGGTGGTCGATCGCGCTCAGTGGTAAAAGCGTGATGTGACACCCGGGCCGCCCATTCATTTGTGTCAAATGCCCTGTTTTCGTGGACCTCGCTGAAACAGACCTTCCCCATCGCCCAAAAAATATAATAAATATACTGGAGGCTCTATTATACATCCCATACTTGTACAGAATTTACCCGGGTATGATAAGTTGCGATGTGCTAGAGTAGTGTTGCCCACGGCTGGCTTGGCTCGGCTTCGGCTTGGCTGAATGCGGCTCGGCTTCTTAACGGCTTACAAGCCACATGACAGCAAGTGGCTTGGCTCAAAAGCCGCTTCAGCCGGCTTAGCCGTGGCTGCAGCCACTAATAATCTCCCTTCATTAATTTTGTTCTAAAAAATACATTCTTACAGTCTGAAGGCCTACATACTATTCTTCACACTTTATAACAATGCTAGAATAGCTCACATGCGTGGGAGCAGGCAGTAAAAGAGCTCTGGAATGGGTGGCTGTGGCTGTACCACAACCCGGGTCCACCCTGGGTCCAACAACGTGGCCTTCTCGGATTTGTTTCA
>JANHQD010002979.1:0-12659 GCA_024721195.1 Marasmius sp. AFHP31
GGGCCTTGAACAGCTTATACTGTGGCACCACTTCTAACTTCCGAAGTAAAATTTTATCTTCCCTTCTTCCGGTTCAGAAGTAAGTGAAGGCTAGAGGCGTATCCCTCAAACCTTGCTTACTTTTGCCCCGAACTCAGTATGAGTTTGCACAACATGTTTGAGCACTTCAGAAACGCGCTATTCTGTGAGTGATTCCATATTCTGTGTTTTTCTGTATTTTTGAACATTGTCTATAGAATTCTACGACGTTAATCCTTATCAGGACGACTCCACCTTCAAAGTAGGCGATCGCTGTCTCATCCTCTCCCTTGGTCTGGTCACAGAGACTAGTCGATGTTCTGAAGTTTGTAGAACAGAGCGACCCCTACAGGTTTCAGTGCAGTAAGATGACTTAGTATTGTCTTATCCTTGTCCTAAAGCGCTAGACACTAGGACTTTTTAGAAACAGCGGCGGCGGAAGTCGACTAGCAGAGACGACGATAGAGATGACAGAGGTAGTGAGCAGAGGGCAAGAGCAGGTAGATAACTGGTCCCAACGACAAGTCAGATACATTGCAGATAGAGAAAGACAGAAATAACTACTCACCTGGTCCCAACGACAAGAGGTCAAGATGAGGGACCAGGTGTAAACTACCTAGCTTATATACCCAGTCAGAGGTCTGAGATATGAGTCGTGAACGAATAGGAAAGACAATAAGAAAACAATAAGGAAACAATAGTAGTCAAGCATAAGACAATAACGAGTCCGGAATGAGTAACTAGGAGATGAGAGAAGACAATAAGAACAATAGAATGAATGGGTCATGAAGAAGGTGTAAAAGACAATAGTGTGAGAAGGAAATATGTGGGAAGGGGAAACGGGCGTCTGGTAGGCGTCAAAGAAACAAGTAAGCGCTGAAAGGGGAATAGGCGCTGAGAAAGGAAGAGATAGGGGAAAAGCGGCACTTCATGACAAGTGCAAGCTCCCGAAGTTACTCTTCAGCATGCTATTCCCCTATAGTTTTCAGAGAAGTAGGTGTTCGTACTTCCGAAGCACCTTATACACCTGTCTGAGCCTATTACTAGCCATTCGGGACTTACACTAGTACTTGTGTCCCTAATGTTCTAATTCACACTTATTAAGCGCAAAATCACTTAAAATTATGGTTCGGAGGCTGCTTTTATTAGCAGGCGCTACAACGGAAGACCAACCCACAGGTAGATTGCGAGAAGGGACGAGTTTCAGTGCCCAAGCCTAAAGTAACGATTGAGGAAGTAGAGGATGAAGACTGGTGGGCAGGCACAGGTAACCCACCTCTTTCTGACTCTATTATCAAATCCATCCATGCATCCGTCATTGAAGACCCTCCTGCAGATCCCGAAGCTAGTCCACCTCTCTATCACGTCAGGGCAAATCGTATGACGCGCAGAGCTCTAGTTAAGAAGGGTATCTTGGAAGACTGTCATGACGACTTGTGGATCGCGGCGGGATACACCTATTCACAACAGATCGCAGAAGAGGCCAGTAGGAGTAAACCAAAACAGTCTTTCGAGGAGATGGTCCCCCCAGAGTATCGGGAGGCCAGGAAAGTATTCTCGGAACAAGAGTCAGAACGCCTGCCAGCTCACAAGCCTTGGGACCACGCCATCGAACTCGTACTGGGAGCCCCTCAGACAATGAAAACCAAGGTTTACCCACTCTCAATCAACGAACAGGAAGAGCTCGATAAGTTCCTTGAAGATAACCAACGTAAAGGCTACATCCGTCCCTCCAAATCCCCTCTAGCTTCCCCAGTCTTCTTTGTCAAAAAGAAGGATGGCACTGCGCTTTGTCCAGGACTACCGAAAACTCAACGAATACACAATCAAGAACCGTTACCCTTTACCCCTCATCACCGATATAGTCAACTGTCTACAAGGAGCCAAATATTTCACCAAGTTCGACGTTCGTTGGGGCTACAACAACATTTGAATTAAGGAGGGGGATGAATGGAAGGCCGCTTTTGCGATGAATTGAGGGTTGTTTGAGCCCAAGGTTATGTTTTTCGGTCTCACAAATTCCCCTGCCACATTCCAATCGCTCATGAACTCCATCTTTGCTGACTTGATTGCCCTAGGGAAAGTTGCAGAATACCTGGACGACATCCTCATCTTCACCAGCACCTTGGAGGAACACCGAGTTTTGGTCAAGGAGGTTAAGATGGACTCTGGCATCCCATCGCCTTCCGTTCAGCCTCTATGCAGCCCACCAAGAGAAACTACGAGATCTACGATAGGGAGATGCTTGCTATCATAGACGCACTGAAAGACTGGTGGTATTTCCTTGAAGGCCTCCCCTCTCTGTTTGAAATTCTCACTGATCACTCCAACTTAGAGTTTTGGAGGACTGCTCAGAATCTTAGCTGACGACAGGCCTGATGGGCCCTGTACCTGTCCCGCTTTCACTTCCTTCTAGGCCACTGACCAGGCAAAGCTAACACTCTTGCCGACCCTCTCTCTCAAATGGGTGCTCACCAAGTGCCAGATAGTGACGACAACCAACAGCAGATTGTCCTGGGACCTGAGGTATTCCTGAAGATCGCAGCGACAGGCCTGGTGAGTCCCTTGGAAGAGCAGATTAGACAGGCTTCAGAACGGGAGGCAGAAGTATTGGAAGGACTACGTGATCTGAAGGCACAGGGTCCTTCTCGCTTGGTCAATGGTCTGCTGGAATGGGGAGAGGACAATGGGTTGGTGTACCACAGAGGTCGAGTTTATGTTCCCCCAGGCGACGAGTTGCACAAAGAAGTAGTGCGCCAGTGTCATGACAGCCCCACAGCAGGTCATCCGGGACTCCATGAAACGCTGGACCTGGTCGATACCCACTTCTGGTGGCCCATCATGCAATCGTTTGTGGAGAAGTATGTGGAGGGATGCGATACCTGTGCCCGGAAGAAGCTTCACCGTCATCCCCGCTCAGTAATTCAGCCACTCGACGTGCCGCAGGGACCTTGGTAAGAAGTGGGAGTCGACCTCATCACCCAGCTGCCAACCTCTCATGGATACGACGCCATCCTCGTCTGCACCGACTTTTTCACAAAGCAAGTACATGCCATTCCCTGCACTAGCAACATCAATGCCGAGGGAGTGGCCAATATCTACTACCGGGAGATCTTCTGCCTACATGGTCTACCAATGTGTTTCATCTCAGATCGAGGGCCACAGTTCAATGCCAAACTCATGAGGGCGCTTCTGAAGAGACTTGGAATCAAGGGCAGCTTCACTTCAGGATACCACCCCCAAGCCAACGGACAGACTGAAAGAGCAAACCAAGAGGTCAAAAAATACCTACGGCTGTACACAAACTACAGACAGGACGACTGGTCAGAACACCTACTCCTTGCTGAGTTCGTCTTAAACTCCCGTACCCACTCTGCTCACCGCCTCTCTCCATTCGAGCTCCTCTATGGCTACCTTCCCCTCTTTAACATCCCAGTAGGAAGGAGGTCAGGCATTCCCGAAGTCGAAAATCGCATTGATATCCTGAGGGAGGTGAGGCGAGATGCAGGCGCCGCACTACATATTACCAAACGGCATATGAAAGAGGGTTTCGAGCGGGGTGAGAGAAAAGCCCATCAGTTCAGTGTAGGAGACTTTGTTTGGCTGGATGGATCGGACTTTAGGCTGAAGCAGTCGAGTGAAAAGCTTGGAGATCAGAGTCTAGGGCCATTTGAGATCTTGGAGAAGGTTGGAGACCTGGATTACTGACTGGACCTACCAGAGGAGCTGGAGCGACATCACCCCATTTTCTCCATGTCGACAAACTCTACCCTTTTAAAGGTAACCTAGTAAATGGGCTACTACTGGAACTGCCAGGACCTATCGAGTTGGAGGACGAGGACAAACCAGAGTATGAGGTGGAGAATGTGGTGGACAGTCAGTACAGGTGGAGACGGCTGGAGTATCAGGTGAAGTGGAAGGGTTATTCGGAGTCAGAGAACACCTGGGAACCCGCACAGAACCTGAAGAACACCCCTCGGATAGTGAAACGATTCCACAAGAAGTTCCCCGCTGCAGCCGGACCAGCTTATCGGGAAGGGGCCTAGTCATCGAGGACGATGAATCCTAGAAGGGGGTAATGTCATGAAGTGCCGCTTTTCCCCCTATCTTTTCCTTTCTTAGTGCCCATTCCCCTTTCAGCACCTGATTATCACTTTGACGCCCACTTGTTGCTTTGACGCCTACCAGATACCCGGTTCCCCTCTCTTCATCATTCCCATCATTTTCTTCCTCATCCTTGTTCTTTCACACCGTCTTCACAACCCATCATATCCATTGTTTTCTTTGTTCTCTTTGTTCTTTTATACACAACAGTTACTCGTTCTGGACTACTATTGTTTCTCCCTTGTTCCTTATTATCTTCCTTTACTCTCGCGCGGCTCATATCTCAGTATATAAGCTAGACAGTTTACACCTGGTCCCTCATCTTGACCTCTTGTCATTGGGACCAGGTGAGTAGTTAACTTCGTTTCTCTTTACCTTCAATATATCTAACTTGTCATTGGGACCAGTTATCTACCTGCTCGTGCTCTCTGCTCGCTGTCTCTGTCATCTCTGTCATCGTCTCTGCTAGTCGACTTCTGCCGCCGTTGCTTCTATAGTCTTAGCATCTAGCGCTTTAGGACAGAATGTTCCTGCCAAACAAATATCAATTTGAACGCACGGACCATCAAAAATTCTACCGGCACCCGTGTGGATCGTTTGCGCTGTGCCGAAGTCGAGGATCAAATCAAGTTGGGTAGATGTCTAAGTTGAGTTGAATGAGGTTTCTGGGTTTCGTCCAGGTGGAGTCGGATAGGGGTGATTTAAGTCAAGTTGGATGACGTTAGTGCGAGGGTTTTGGTCAAATGTCGAAGTATGTCGAAGTCAAAAACAAACCAACATCTTGATCAAAGAACTGCAGACAGCCCAAATGACCAGAATTGACCAGAATTAGCTCGTGGTGGCCCGATATACCCGGATTTAGCCCACGGACATCTCACTGGGCCCCATCCACCGTAACCGTCCGCCGGTATTGCTCTGTTCAAACGTAAACGAATAAGAATCGAATGGAGATACAATGTCCATGTCTTTTTACACACACCCTCGATCTAACAGAAAGGGTGCCAATCAATAAGCAAATTGACTCGGGAGTTTGTCACTCACCGTAGGATCATAGTGCTCGACGAATTTGTTCTTCACAACTTATCGGACTGCGGGTAAAATGTGAGAGGGGTTCGCGAGCTAATAAAAGTTTTCAGTTCGACTTGTCAGTGCGGATTTCCCTACACCTCCAGCTAGTCGAGTTCCAGGAGTGATCAGCTAGAAACATATGAGAAGGGGTATGCTACTGACGTCCGAAGACAACTACATCGAATCGATCCATAGGTCAAACACAGCAAGGTCGGATGAGCTCAAAGCAAGCCCAATGCTGGCTAGCGATGACAAGGATGGATAACAAAGAGGTCGTAATCGGTGTTCGATCGTGAGACACCTGGCAGTCCGGTCGTCAATTTGATTAGCGGGAGCTGGCACGAGCCGTCACAGCAGTCCAAACTTTGTTCCTCACGAATTCTCCAGAAATCCTCTGGCAAGATGGTTCGACCAAGAGTGTTCATGAACGACACAGTGGGACGCGAACCACTTGGAAGGTATGTTGCTGCTTTATATATCTGACACACCCTCCAGCGGGGCCTGAGAAGCACTCGCTCTCTGACCCTGATTCCGAAGACGAAGTGAAGGACAAGCAGCGTTGCTCTAAACGTCGGTCTCGACTCTCGAAGGTCGCGCTCGCGGTCCCCCAGCGACTCTGACGACTCTGCGCGGCGAGGTCATAAGACATCGAAGCGAAAGAATGATGCAAGCACATCCAACGGTGATTCAGAGATCAAGCGTCAGGCAAACCTTCAGACTCCGGATTTCAACGTGAACAACGATTCCACCAACCAATCTACCTGCTCGTCCGCCCGCCTATCCTTGGCCTGCCCAAAGGCGACACCTCTTCACTTCATTCCTAGCGTTTCTATGAAGACGGCCAACTTCCCCGCCCGCACAATGTTTGCGACAAACTCGGTCTCCCCATCAAGCTCAATCCTCATGCTTGCTACCATTCGTCATCTTGGTCAAATGACGACTACAAGCTCATTCACCAATATCGACTTCTCCCATGTTTTGGCTCTATCATCACCGACTTTGGTAGATACATTGGATTGGATGATTACTTCTTCCAATTTGTGGAAGACTCGGATCGATTCAACAAGGTATGCTTCGTTGATATTCTCGTACTCGACGCCGCTTGCCAATCTCTTCTGATTTTGGCCCTCAGATTCTCCGATCGAAACTTCCAGAGCATCGATGCCAACATCTGGTTTTCTAAGGACTCCTAATCTCTCAGCTTCTATCCTTACAACCTTCGGAGCTCAACGACCTACTGGCTTCCGATCTCGTATCCTTATTCCTCTTGCTGCGAGATTCAAGCAGCTTGGGCGCCAGCGCAGAGACTCTTGATATGCCATATGGCCAACGACTGAAATCCCATCGAAGGTGATGCCATTCGCAACACACCTCTGTATATCACGCAACTCATATATCTATGGCCGTCTGCTTCCCTTCTCACCGACCTGACCATTCTATCGGTTGCCTCGCAGAGGTCGAAGGCGCACATTTATGTTACTCCGCGAACTACTTTCCAATGCTTTCGTTATAATAATTGATGCTACTTTCGCGATGTCTGCCTATATATGTACACGGTATCGCATGGAATATATCGTCATTCTACAGCATTTCATTTGGACGCGGTGCATTACCATGGAAGAGGCGAAAGCGGGGTCTTCAAAACTCCGAACAGCAATATCTGGATCGGAGAAACAAACCAGCACCTCCATCGAGGCACCACATTTGAGCAGGCCCTCCATCCAACCTGCCTCAAAAGCTAGCGCGAAATCCTGCTCACATGAGCCCAAATCCCAGAGTGTCTCCTTGAGTCAACCGTATAGATCCCGCGGATAGATGTGCCGCTGTGAGAAGACACCTCGATGACAATTTCTCCGTACCAGTTATTCGTTCATGAATCGAACCAAGGGCTGACAAGCAAGCCGTGTTCGAGTATTGGACAAGGCTGTGATAATGACAGATGTCTGGAGAAGGGTCTTGAAAGTGCTAATGCGGAGAGATAATTGACGTGTGGGTCAGCGTTTGTATTGCCGTCGAAGAATATCGAATGACCGTACCATCGCGATGAGATCATGTTCCACGTACAGAAATCGTGTTTCCTCTCCGGCGAGCAAGTTACCAGATACATCAACAGCTCTCGATTCGGCTGGAATACCCCAGATTATAATTTTTGTGTTCTGTTGACTGAAAGATAGATTACTCAGCGCGCCGTAGAGTGTTCAAATGTAGCGTAGGAATCCACTCGATGGGTAGTATCATACTGTACAGCAACTGAGCGGTGTGGGCTCTCAAAAAACCAACGTGATCGACGTGTCCTCAAAGACAGGAGCGTGCGGTCTGGGAGACCCGAAATCTTTGTACCTGCAGTGGCGGATTCAGTCAACTTTTGAGGTGTAAGTGCTGATGTATGGAACACACCTCTCAGCGTTCATATATCCCGGTGGCTGCAGTGAGTCATAACCGCAATCTCGCCCTTCACGTCATGCCAGAGTGGCCGCGTCCGTAGGAGTTAACGGAAGAACAGGAGAGTTATCGGCCAGTGTCCGGTCTTCGAGCACCAACTTCAACGGAGTGCACCATGGACTGGCAGCGATGATGGACGCGGAGCACGGCGAGTTAGCATGACCCTTTCGAGAGTAATGGTGCCAAACCCATTCGCAGAAGTGCCAGTAAGTTTCGGCTAAGCGGGGTGCTGGAACGGTTACGGTCTAAGAGACGGGAATGAGCCTGATTGATGGAAAAATACGCACATTGTGCTTCCCATTGGTGTACCCGTAGCATCCAATTTGGTTCCCGTGCGAGTTATTCCCACCATCACACTACAAGAAGAGATATGGCGTCCTGAACGCCCGCGTCCCTCGCCCAGTCGTGTCCACTCACAGCCAACTCTCTCCATGTAGTTGCCTCCGTGAACGGCTCTTCGTGATTCTCTCACCTGTAGCCATGGTACTGTAGCTCTCCCCCCCGAATTCTCCCCGACTGAATGAGGCGCAAGGTGGGTTGTCAGCTCGGGCTCCTCGAAATAGAAACAACGATCTTGACGTCTTGATTTTCGAGACGTTGGAAGAGACAGTGGGATTCCAGATGGCGTTAGCAAGGATTGGTGTCTGGCAGGTGAGCACCATGAGTTTTAGGTCTTGGCGAACAGCAGAATAAAGACGTACTGTCTGAAATCGATCCTTCCATGGATATACAGACTACGATTCTGTTGGTCGTCGTGACTTCACAGCATATTGAGATTATCTCAATCCTTTGATAAGATTTCAACACTTCGAGTCCATCATTCCCTCACTGGCTGTTGAACGTGGCGAGGCGTGGCCGCTTCGATGTAAACGATGGTCGCGGCTGTCTAACAAAACTATCAGAAAACATTTTCACGCGGTCGATCGAAGGAGACATACGTTGGGTTCAGCTCCAATACCTCCACCAATCCTCTTTCTGACCAAGACTAGCAAGTAAGCTCGTTTTAAGAGCACGAGGAGATCCCAAGACAGTGGTAGCTATTCAGGTTCGAGAGGTGTTCCTGACCTGCAGGCGGAGAAGTGATATGAGAACCAGAAAGGGAGGAAAAGCGAATGAACTGGGACACACCGACGCCCACCTCAATCGATCCACCGCCTCGTGGTCTGATATTGGTATCTTGGTGCCATCGTCTCTACCGTCTCCATGCTTCAGAAGGTCGTGATTTCCCTTGATAGCATTCGTAAGTAACGAGTAACACGATCGAGCGACGGGAAAGGCCGGGAGACCTAACGTTGACATCACGGTTTCGTCACCGTGAACTCGTCTCAACATCTACTATCGAGCTGATGAATAGCTTGAGATGCGAAGAGCTGGCGATGTTGAAGGTCTATACGTACTCGATATGAACCGTTGGGATTCGGGTTTCATGAGCCGTAGCTCGATGGGGGTATGAATGGGAGAACTCCAAGCCTAAGAACGCGTTCACTTGGATTATCTGAGGGATCGATGAATTGAGGTGCTGGAGGGAATGGATGTGGTGGTCGCAGAAGGGACTCGGTTGGCCCGGTTGATGACGTCGAGGTGGAGGTACTTGACTCGAGGGCTGTCCGCTCATCGACGCCTGTGTACAGACGTTGAGATTCTGGGCGATTACAAGGAAGAAAGAGGGTCGGATCGACGTGATGTTTATGGTTGCGGACAGGGTTTTTGATGCCTGCCCGGCGCCAGCGGCCATAATCGGAAATGCCGGGACAAATCGATTCAACAACTTCCATGGTTCCCTCGTCGTTACTCGATGTTTCTCCCTCAAAATCAAGCTCCTCACTGCTTCAAGCTCAAGATACAAGAAGCAATAGCCTCGAGCTCGAGGCATCAAGCCTTCTGAGGTAGCATGGGTACAAACAACAGAAGACTTGCTGGTTTACTGTCCTTACAACTCAAAACGGAACGAACCAACACCAAATTTTTCGGGTCGAGTGTGTTGTAGAGGTGAATTGAGCTGTGGGGGTTTGGGACGTGGAGAGAGGTTTTACGCTGGATTGTAATCGATTATGGATCAGGACTGTCCAAATGATGTTTACGACCATTTCGCCGACCCAGCAGCTGCGAAGAATAGACCCAATGTCCGACGTCAACCTCAGTGTCCGTCCTATCACCTTTGACCGCCATTCATTCCGCTCGTCCAATGGCCCTGCTTTCAAAGTTGCTGAGACCTATGACTGCCACAGCTCGCCTTTCTCCTGCAGTTCGGCTTGGCCTCACAAATAGACAGAGCCGATACCTCTTTCTCTCCTAGAACCCATCGCGATCAACGTCAACTTTTCCGTTCAGGTCAACTTCAATCATCATACTCCTCCGGACTCCGGGTTCTTTCAGCAGGTTCAGCAAAAAACTCGAACACATCCATTAGTAGCAACCCCTCCAGGGTTTCAAACTTGCCGCCATTATCTCCCCCAACGTGTCGTTTATCAAGTTAGCTCGCAAGATCAACAACCAAATCATATGCATAGTCAATACTCGATCTCACGTTATTGAACGTTTCTGTAGCGACGAACCATTGCCGTCGACAACACTCAACACCGATGTTGAAGCAATTGAAGGGACCGAAGTCTCTACAGACGTACTACCGATCTAAATCCAAAGGATCTTGGAAAGGTACTATACCTCATCATGGTCCATGGACACCAGTTCTGGATGGCTTCATGATTAGCACGTAACTGATATGATGTTTCAACCTTTCAAACCAAATGGCGGTGCTACTGGCCTGTACATCATGAGCAGTACTTACTAACTTATCTCGATGAATGGTTTGAACACTTCCGTCTCCCGTGCGGTTTGACAATGATTTACAATCTTTTCATTCCAACACGTCTGTGGGCACTCGAAAGGGAATTGACGGTCGTGGTCAAAGCACACGTTAAAGCAATGTGAAGTCGACTCTCGAGTAACATCAGAATTCCGGTTTGGTCTCGGACCGGATTTCGGACGCTTTGGCTTGTTTCGCAACCACCACCAGCGAAACTCCAGGCTGGGGCCTGAGGTAGGCTCCTTGTCAGCAATGGCCACAGTAATTCCTTCTCACCTCGCAACATCACTCGGCGAAACGACAATCTTCATCATAAAACACTGACACCGGGCAATAGGAAGGATTAGGGCCCAGGGAACCATCAACCCGGTGGGAAGAGGTGCTTTGTGATTTTGGCTTCAAGCCGTGTGATGTATCGAGAATAACAATCAATCCACAGGACGCAGCAAATCAAGATTCGAAAGATATCCTCAGACAGACATCCTGTTTTAGGAAAGTTTTGTTACACGATGTACCAAATAATGGCCAGAACGTCGTTGCTATTCACTGACTTGTCGCTGACATTGCACCGCATTCAACACCTCTTAACATCGACCACCTTCTGCATTCTCTACTTCGGCACACACCTCCACCTGATCAGGAATACAATGTCGAATTTGTTTCCAAACGCACGGAACTTGACGATAGCTGGCGGCAACTTCAGCCACGTCGAGGGAGACCAGAACATCTACAGTGGCCCGACTACAATCATCCAAACCCAAACCAAAAAGCAGACAGAACTCGACGAGGTCGGTGGATCATCACTTCCCGGCGACGAGGAGGTTGACCCTTTCTCTAGTTTTACTCGGTACAACGAGGCGCGATCTGCAGACTGAAGAACATCTATATTGACAGATACCCACGGCGATGGGACGCCGGTGATCGTAAGCAGTGGGAAGAAGGATATCGGGTTGACAGAACAACTTGTGCTGCAAGGGTGCGGAGAGAGCGGCATACGATGTTCACGGTAATGCAATATGATGGCCCGGAGGCTCGGAAGGTATGCTACGACCCAACGATCTATTCGGTGAACGCTTGACCTCTCCTTTCCCAGGCTTTCAATCAGGACTTCCAGACGCTTTCAAGAGTCTTGTGCGTTTGGCCCCGCCTGTTATCGTCAATGTAGTTGCTTAAATCACACCAGAACCTCAGATGTATGGCAGATTTATGGCTACAATGATTCAGATATTCCATTCCTGATAGCGTACAATGGTAAGTGATTCAACACACACTGATACATTCTAGCTAATGTGTACTGCAGAGCTGATACCGGTCGCGCATCTGAGGGGAAATATGGGGTTTTTGGTCCGGATGTATCTCTGGGGCTTGATAGTAAGTCTTTGATGTGGAAGCTTGTACAGTATTGAAGCGACCTGTTTTAGTTCCAATTGGGTTGCAAGGAAGAAGAAATGTGGATGGATATGGGGAGGGGAGTGTTTTGTCGTGGTCCACCAGGGCCATACCCAGATCTCCTTTGTTGCCAATTTGGCATTGATGACCTGCCTTTTAACATAGAACTTGCTCGAGAAGATGTTCTCTTGCGCTTCTTGTCAAGTTTCCAGTCGAGGCAAGTTGACCACGCCATTCTTATAGGAGCGTCTTCTTCGTGTGCCTGGAACGACAGGCCTGAAAGAGCGACTCAGCCAACGGTCGTTTCGACGTTGACAAACAGCCCCATTGCCATCGCAAACAACACTGCCTGGAAGAGCCTCGACAGTAACCTTTCAAGTCGAAAATTGTTGAAGAATGGGCTGACAAGGTCGGTTTCGAGAGTTTGATCTACAGTTGAATACGTCATATGGAATATGGTCGGGGCGGGCCAAACCATATTCCATAGGGCGGATATTCCAGGATGAAAAAGGCAAGAAATTCTCCGTTTTTTTCAGTACCGTACTTGTTCTAGCTACAACCTATCGCTTGCAAGCAAAAAAATCAATGATCTGTGTCTGTGTCTTCATAGCCTCCTCCTCCCTCCGAAGTTCACCCCTGAACTTCCTGAGAATGCTCGACAGCTCAAATGACACGGCCAGTTCTGGCCTATTCCTGCAAACTGCCTCAAGATACTCTGCAGCTTCCAATCCTCTTGCCCTGTCCATCACAAACGGGGGCTGATTCTCCTCCTCTTCCTCCTCCTCCTCTTCTTCCTCCCCCTCGCCCTCAAGCTCTCTCCTTTTTTCTTCCC
>JANHQD010002980.1:0-19350 GCA_024721195.1 Marasmius sp. AFHP31
TGATGCCCACTAGATACCCAGTTCCCCTTTCCACATCATTCCCATCATTTCCTTCCTTGTTCTTTCACATCGTCTTCATAACTGATCCCATCTATTGTTCCCTTTGTTCTCCTTGTTCTCTCACATCACCTTCACAACTGATTCCATCTATTGTTTCCATCGTTCTCTTTGTTCTTTGACATACAACAGTTACTCGTTCCGGACTTGTTCTTATTCTATACCTGGACTACTATTGTTCTCCCCTTGTTCCCTATTATCTTTCTTTACTCTCGCACAACTCACCTTCTAGTATATAAGCTAGGTAGTTTGCACCTGGTCCCTCATCTTGACCTCTTGTCGTTGGGACCAGGTGAGTAGTACTTTTGTTTTCTCCTTCATCTACAATATATCTAACTTGTCGTTGGGACCAGCTATCTACCTGCTCTTGCTCTCTGCTCGCTGTCTCTGTCGTCTCTGTTGTCATCTCTGCTAGTCGACTTCCGCCGCCGTGGTTTCTATAGTCCTAGCGTCTAGCGCTTTAGGACAGAACACTGGAAAGTCGTTAAGCATTTTACTGCATACCATGATGGTCACGAGGGAGTCAAAGAGCACGTCTGCAATTAGATTCGAAGTGAAGTCATAGCCAGGATTGGCCCCCCTTTGCTTGATCATGATTTTCAGCGTACAGGCAGCATATATCATGAGTGCAATAGGATATATCAGTCCTGATTCCAGTCTATTGGAGAGAGGAAAGGAAAAAGGTGTCATGAAGTGCCGCTTTTCCCCCTATCTTTTCCTTTCTTAGCGCCCATTCCCCTTTCAGCGCCTGTTTGTCACTTTGACACCCATTTGTTACTTTGACGCCTACCAGATACCCGGTTCCCCTTTCTTCATCATTCCCATCATTTCCTTCCTCATCCTTGTTCTTTCACATCGTCTTCACAACCCATCTTATCCATTGTTTCCTTTGTTCTCTTTGTTCTTTTATATACAACAGTTACTCGTTCCGGACTCGTTCTTATTCCATACCTGGACTACTATTGTTCCTTCCTTGTTCCCTATTATCTTTCTTTATTCTCGTGCGACTCATATTCCAGTATATAAGCTAGGCAGTTTACACCTGGTCCCTCATCTTGACCTCTTGTCATTGGGACCAGGTGAGTAGCTAACTTCGTTTCTCTTTACCTTCAATATATCTAACTTGTCATTGGGACCAGTTATCCACCTGCTCTTGCTCTCTGCTCGCTGTCTCTGTCATCTCCATCGTTGTCTCTGTTAGTCGACTTCTGTTGCCGTTGTTTCTATAGTCCTAGTGTCTAGCGCTTTAGGACAAAAGGGATTGTGAGCAAAACCGCAGAACAGCAAGATGATGTATTTCCTCACGTAGCTGAGATGATAGTTCTGTACATTGTTGGTATTGATGTACGTACTGGGAGGTATTTTCCCGCCTGGTAGGCAACGTAAAAGATCCTCCCAGCTATGCCAAAAACTTGCAGCCGGACTGAATCTGTGGAACCTACAGGTCAAAGGGCCCTTCAAATATCACAGCCCGTTGGTGTCAACCAACATCTACGATTTTTATTTACCTGCTGCCTGCGGTCAACCAGGAACAAAACAAAACAATCAAGCTCACACTGTCTTGCAAGGCCCCACCGGGAACAACATTTAATTAGCGAAGTAAATTGATTATACAACGTACAGCAGGTAAAATACAATGAAAGTCAGAACAAACAGAACTTGCCATTCTATCTATGGCAGCCGCGGGGGGGGGGCACCTTTGGTGCCTTGGACGCAGTCAACTGAGACCCAGTGAGAGAGACTGAGAGTTCGGAGACTCGAGAGAAAGGTATGATAGTTGAGTCACGAGTGTCAAATGTCAAACAGCGGAAAGGCCAGAGAACAAAACGTGCACTGCTTGTAAGTCGAACTGCATTGAGGCATGGAGGTTGTCGGAATACATGGTTACAGGAAAATGTGGGAAGGAGGAATTATCGAGATGGAAAAGGCTTGCAAGAATTCCATAGAGTTCTGCAGGCACCACAGATGAAAATGAAAGGCGAGCGCTTAATAACGGGGAGGGTGTTTGAGGTATTTGGCCAGAGATGAGGCGCTGTTGCGCATGATAGGACCCTGAACTATGTAGTAGTGTACCATAGACATCGTTGTGGGAAGCTATGCGCGACTCGTAAAGAACCTTTGTTGCGCTCCATCGCACAGCGAAAAGAACTGAGACGAGTGTCAGCCACTAAGGAACACTTGACCGTGTTGGGTCGATAGCGGGTGATGGCGAGCGTTAAAGTTGACGTTTAGGAGGCTCACGTGCAAAAAGCATGACTTTTTCGAGGTTGGCTTTTCAAAATTTCCGTCCGTTTCGCTTAAACCCACTACTTAACAGTAGCGGGAATTCCCCAAACTAAGGCGTATTCAGTATTTCGAATTGTACAGAAAATCTGATGTACATACCGTCAGCTGCAAGGGCGACCAAACTCGGGGCAACTAGAACCGCAATCCCGAGCCTACGCCCCCAGACAAGATAACAGCGCCATGTCTGCCCATAATTGTAGGACAAAATCAGTTCACGAAGGATTCGAGCTTACAAGAAGGACATCCGTCGGGCAACTTGAATAAAAGATGACATAAATGAAACGGTCTGTGAATGGGACCGGGATAGCCTTACTTCGAAATAAGTGTGATGGCTGCCTGGGCCATGCCAAGGCGTTGCATACTAACGGTAGTCAACGTGATCAAGTATCTGAGGGGAGCAAATAGGACCTACCGCTCAGTGACTGGCCCAGGTATCATGATATCCCCCTCGTATTGCAGACCACTCATACTAGAAAAGTTCAGGTCTGATTCGCCCATCAGTAGATAGATGGCACTTTTGATTCCAATCGCAAAAGTGGCTGAGATGTAGAGGGCTGTGGTCAAAATAATGTGGATACGGTAGCCGTGCCGTTTGCGCGTGAGAAGGATATATATACACAACACGTAGAGGACTGTGTATACGCCTAGTGGAAGGTAGTCGATTGATCAGTGAGAAACGACGTGAGGAAGATTTTGAAAGCCTCTATCACCATAGAAAAATAATCCGACCTAAATGGCATACATAACTATAAGTCAATCATCCGTACGACTATGATTTCTGTCGACGTACACTGTTCAGGACTTGAGGTCTTAAGATGAATCGGAGACACCCAACGGGCTCCATGGAAAAATAATAACCGTCCGAGTCGTACGTCTGAAAGCAAGAGAAAGGCTCCATATGGGTGGCACCAAGATGATCGAGTGGATACTGGGGGACAGATCTGGAATGGCTTTGAACACAAAAGAGCTCCCCAATGAGTAGGTTAATATAGGTTCATATCTCCTTCGCACTTTCCGTAGATCAAAATTGCCCTCAGTGATGACATCGACCGAAAGCTACCATTGAGGCATTCTGATATGTATATGATGATCACTTCGTTTGGAGAATTGACTCTTCTTCCCCCGACATATTTCATGGCCTACCGTGAAAGATCGAATGTTCTGCTCTAGGAAGAGTTGATGAGATCTGATCATCAGACCTGGCTATCCCTTCTGCAACGACCAATGGTTACATCGGGTATCGGGAGGAATAGAGTGATCCTGATGGCCGGAAGCAGTGATCGTTCATCACTCTCACCGTCCTGTATATTAGTGACAACTAGCGAGCTTTCAGTTATTTCAAGGTACGCCATGGATGTTAAGCCACCAGCATCTTCCCCATAGCACTGTATTGGGTTCACAAAAACCACTCCACGTGTGGAAAGTGAAGATAAAGCTTCTCGTACCGCTCGTTCAAGACAGGTAGGAATAAGGATGGCCGAGCGACCTCATCATGGTACTCAATGCTGGTTGCCTATGTGCGATACATGCGCTGACTATTTCTCAGGTATCATGGATAATCTTGAGGTGTATCGTATTCGGTATGGCGGCGAAGCACACCCACGGTCAAACATGTTCAACGATATGAAATCTCTATGGCGAACTTTGTTTTGGGTGCTGTTCGATCGTATCAATTCGAAGCCTAGCGGGATACTTGCAGGTATCACTGAGCTCCATCACACTCGAGTTCATCGTGACATTACATTTACGCCTTACTCGCGATGATTTCACCATCCCACGCCGACAGGCTTCGACCTTCTCCTCGATGACCGGCCCCTGGGACTTGGAATCGGCAAACGTGCTTTGCTGTGTAGTCGACGATAGGGGGAGTATCTCTAGCAATCAAGAACGCGATGCATTTCTTTGTTGTGGTGGTTTTGGCCTTTGGATGCTGTTTGCGTTGCAACATCGTCTCGTTAAGTTAAATTATTTTCGGAGTCCATCATGAACCTTGTATATGCATTTGGGTGTTCCAGTCCACACTATCAAGATATGAAAATAGACCTGTTTATCATCCAGCCTGGTGTTTGTTCTAGACTGTTGGACTTCTTCCGGGGCATAGTAACCCACCAGGTCAGGTGCGATATCTCATGAATCACATCGCGAAAGTTCAAAGAGTCTCGAATTCTCAAGCGTCTACCGACTACAAAGGATTCCTAGAGACAAGCGAGGATGTGCATTCCGTTTGTTTTCTGTTTGCATTGCATCTTAGCACTTTCCAGACAATATTCAATAGTGCACTACCTATGTTGCTCAGTCTCTTGGACTGAGCAGGTTTAGGGGGTGTGGATGGTCCTCCTACACTCCTCGACCGGTGCTTTTGATGCCCGGAACTACTCCCTGACCGACGCCCACTGCTACTATCTTTGAGCGCCATAGCCTGTGCGGAGGGCGTTGTCGGCGTAAATGGATTGGCAGTTTGGAATTGGCCGGTCTTCTCTGCCCAACGACAAACGCCGTCTTGTTTCTCCATGCGTCGGTGGTAGGCGTCTGGGGAAAAGTCGTATTCGGTCATCTTGGTGGTCGGTGGTCAAGGACGTGTTGGCGAGTCGCAGCTTTTTATGTGCTTTTGAGGGTTGTGTGGCGCTGTTGCCTCTTTTGTGTTCCTTTTGGGTCGTGACTCGTGTTGTAGTACTTATGACGGTTGACGTTGACTATGGTGTGATGTATGATGTATCCGTGGGTATAAAGTGCAGAGAAGAGAACAACAGATAGAATCCAAAGAACAAGAGCTGGAGTCGGAAGGCGAGAAACGTCGTCAACGGTCGGTCATGGTGGTCATGGGGAGAAGAACGTCAACACGGGGCAGGCCAAGGTCAGAATATCAGTGGAGCTCCGGTCCGCGGCCCCTGAGACCGATGACGAGATGTGCATGTGACCGTTGTGGGTCTATGACAACCGTTCCTCTCCTCTTGACCACCATGATCCCAGAATGGGAGTACGGAGTATGGAAGCGTAGGTAAACATGAGAGCATCAAGCAGGTGAGTGATATTCTACCCAACCTATATCGTCCTCCTAACACCACGCAGAAACTATGCAACAAAATTCAGAACGGCCTACCGCTACCCAATTTTCACCATTGGAAGACACTAACTCCACCCGCTGTATCGTTACGAGGCCATAAATACCTCATCCAGTGCTTTCCTGAGGCGCTACAACCTCCATTGGTCGTCGGCTTCGTGGTACGTACTATCCATGACAATTCCGACTGATGATCTACCTCATCCCCGTCTAGAACGATGCCACTTAGCCGACTGTCATGATGAGAATGGAGAGGCTGAGAAACAGAATCAAGAACAAGAAGATAGCGCCGATTGGTACGGGGCGTATCAGCATGAAAGGTTCGAGATGTCCAGTCCATTCTGTACTTATCATCTTCCCAATGCCGCAATTTTTTATAACAAGCAGGGACGATTCAGGACGGCGTACGTGCTTTCCCAATCGGAAGACTCTGCGTTGTTGCTTCAACGACATGAACATCTCATCTAGCACCGCTTTGAGGAGAATCGTCGCCACTACCTTAGGTCTTCGCAACCAGTCAGGGTAACGTCTGCCCTTGAGACGGCTCGTAAATGCATTTCAAACCCGACCGCGTTGTGATGTTCTTTTCTGACCCCCAGTATGCACGCCAACTCGGCGGTTAGCATCTCTATCACTACGGTCACCAAGTACAACGTCGCCTCCGCAGGGTTATCATTCTGCCTTTTCGTATGTTTTCTTCAGAGGTTGTTATCATGCGCCACATCCCCCTTCCTCCTCCATCCTTCTCTCGCCGCTGGCCAAACGGGCGCTTGATACTTTATCGGGCGTATTTCGGGGGTGCTAGTGATGATTTGAAACCTCATACGAAGAGCGCTCGGGTGATGGATGTCTGGATGAGGGTTTTCGAAGGATGAAGTGATTGGGTGACGCTGGGCATAAACATTCTCATCCAGCACCAGCGTCCAGAGTCGTCACCAACCAACCAAGCGTATGCGCTCGCCAATCCAGAAAATAACTTTGACTTAATCCAGGGGATGGATCTCGCGAACGTACATTCTGGCCCGGCTCCGATTCGAAATTGGAGGCGGGAAGGGTAACGTTTGTGATGATTTTCTGACCCCCCCGGTATGCACGCCGACTTGGTAATTTGTCTATAACTACGGTCACCAAAGTACAACTTCATTTTGCGACAGCGTTACGAGCCTCCAAGGGTTATCGTTCTGCCTTCCGCCCTCAATCCCCCCACACCTCTACAGTCATTCTCCGAGCTTGCAAACCACACCGACGGGGTTCCCCTATCTTCCTGCGAGAATAATGGTCGTCGCACTACCTGAGCGTGCGGAAACTGT
The DNA here is from genome assembly GCA_024721195.1 of Marasmius sp. AFHP31. Taxonomy (NCBI): domain Eukaryota; kingdom Fungi; phylum Basidiomycota; class Agaricomycetes; order Agaricales; family Marasmiaceae; genus Marasmius; species Marasmius sp. AFHP31. The sequence goes on from JANHQD010002980.1 coordinate 6,715, forward strand.
TCTCCAACATCGGTAGAGGGAGCTCACCATTCGTTTTTCTATTTCTTTTCACCTTGGGGTGTGTTACCTCTAATTCTGAGGCCGGTGTTCATTGCCATCTATCTAGGTCTCGATAATCCTCTTGAGTTTCTTTTTTCCGTTTCCCTTCCTCCCCATTGTTTACTTGTACCTGAGAGCTGCCGTCTTGATGTCTGCTGTTTACCGTTCAACGCAGGTTCGACGTTCCCCCATCGTGTCGATCTAGTAGAACCTTGGCTCTCCCTCGCTCTTTCCCTCCTCTCAAATGTGCGCTTAAACTCGAATCACACCGCAACCGCAACCGCAACACTAGCTCCTCCCTAGCAATCACCTTGGCCTGCAGATTTGGGGGTGTACGAGTGATGGGTCCTGCGAAGAGCGCTCGCGTGGAGGGAAGCGATGGGGTTTGGGAACGGGATATGGGAGATAGTTGCGCGTGGGGGGTGGGGGCGGTTTGAGGAAGGGGAAGGGGAAAAGCATAAGCATACGGTGGAGTTTGTCTGACTATTGCGAGACAACTAAGAACTTGCCTCCCTCACCTCTGATATTCGGGTCTCGATCGTTTTCCTGGTCTTCAACAGCCAAACGGGCGCTTTGGGCCTTAGACCTTTGACACCTATTTCAACTGGCGAGATCTCGGGCTGCTAGTGGTGGTTTGGAGGTTCCTGCCTGCTTTTTTCAACGCTTACTGGTACTGGTTCATGGTCTATGGGGGTTATCAGACTCTCGAGTTCGTCGTTTACGACTTTTGCCTCTCTATCACTTTCCCCGAAATCCCCCGAGCTTGCGAATACTTCGGACTAGATAATCCGTTTCGTGACGTCCTCCGCTCTGCCCAACGGGCGTCTGAACCTTTCCTCTGGTATTGGCTTCTATTACCGGGCTCAGCTTCCCTATCGTATGGCACTCGTGGTGGGCCATACCCATATTCTGTTTTGCGGCAAAGAGCGCTGGGGTAAAACATTCCCTTTGTGGAGATATTGGACGATATAGGCATGAGTGATGTGAAGGGGCGATCGTTCGCCTCAATGCCTTTTTACAGTGAAATATTGAACTGGTTTCGTGAACGTTTCCATGGGGGTTATTAGCCTGTGGACCCCGTCATTCCAACTTTGAAAACTTCCCTCCTCCTCTGTAGCTACCCCCATCCGTTGTGCCTCTACCCGCTTCAATTCGAACACTTTCGGATGATACGATACGATATCTCATTTTTCTTATACCACCAAATAACAACGCTCCTCATCCTCGTCCTCGAGCGTGCGAAAATTGCAATTGGAAGGGAATAGAGCAAGGAGAACATATTGTGTTCTCAGATCGGGACCTTGAGAAGACCTGTCTCTTTCGAGTTCCTCATCTCAAACCTGTTCATTCTCTCGCTGCGTAGTTTCCCGTTCCGCTCATACACGTCGCCAGCCACAACGTCAATCCAGTAAATTCGGGGATATTACTGATAGTTCGGAAACCAGCGCTATTTTGAAGAGCGGTTTAGGTTAGCGTCGTGTGGAAGGGGAGGTATTTGTGGCGGCAGGGATAAGCGTGAATTCATGCCTCGAACGCGATTATCCATGCTTCGTTGCGGCGAAGACCTTACCGAGCTCTTTGACGTGTTAGGGGAAGTCAACGGCTTTTTACGTCCTTACGACACGCTTTTACGGATGATTACGGTCACTCAGAGCGGGTTTTCCTCTTGCTCTCTCTCCGTTTTCGAGCGGCTCGTTGTTGAAATTTACCAAACGTTCTAGTACTTTCTCTGCTTTAACCCAATGGGTGTCTAAACTGATCTCCAGAGAGGCAGACGTTCGTTCTCAACAACTGAGAAAGTATCTATATGTATCAGTCCAAACAGAAAGCACTGTGGCCTAAACCTATCACTGACCCAACTATTATACTACCTCTGGTTACTTGCACATAGAGGTACTTGGGTTCATGATCCTATTGCAAGAAATCAGCCCTTGATCTAGGCTATAGAGCCGCCCGTGTGGAAATGAGGGACGCATTGCTATCGAAATAAGCAGGTCTCGAAATAAGGAGGTCTCGAACCATTCGGGGATAATTGGTGCCCTGTCGTTCTTCTCCGTGTTCACGCTCAATCCACTTTTGTGTAGAATCTGAGGTACGCTGTTTAGTTGCCCTTCGCCGGTCTAGGCCCTCTTTAACCCATGGATAATGTAGTTCTCGTGTCGACAGACTTTAGAGTGTCCAGAGCGGTTCGGCAGTATGATATACAAGATGTACGGGACGAGATAAAACGTAGTTTGAATAAGATCGATGAGCATATATGCCTCAGCAGCACGGGGCGAGTTGGAGAAAGAACAACGAATGGTGGCAAGTTCGTAGGAGTGGCGGGAAGGCGACCAAAATTAGACCCTCTTTTGAGCCTCCAAGTCCAGTCCAACCTCCTCCCGAGACTCTGTGTATGATTCTTGAGTATTGAGACTGGCACACTGGCGAATATCAATGATATCGTGGGAGGTGTGGTTTTGTACCTGGGGTGGCTCGATATCTTTCAAAATGGTTTCTTTGAACGATTTTTCGTCATGAATGGCGAGTCCGAGTGTCACCCGCACAATGATCAGAGTCGACGCGATTCCCTATGGAAGACAACTTGAGCAGAACACTGGAAAGTGATTGAACATTCTACTGCATACCATGATGGTCACAAGGGAGTCAAAGAGCACGTCTGCGGTGAGCTTCGAAATGAAGTCATAGTGGTGATCGGCCTGGTATCTCAGTGTGCAGGCAGCATATATCATGAGCGCAATGGGATAGATCAGTCCTGATTCCAGTCTATTGAAGAGGGGAAAAGAAAAAGGGTTTGTGAGTCAAATCGCAGGACAGCAAGATGACAGATTTCCTTACGTAGCTGAAATGATAGTCCTGTACATTGTTGGTACTAATGTACGTACTGGGAGGTACTTTCCCACCTGGTAGGCAACGTAAAAGATCCTCCCAGCTATGCCAACCAGATGAGTAGCTTTTTGGTTGAGCTATTGCGCGTTCTCACCGATCAACATAGTCAGCAAAAGGTTGCTAACAAAAGCAAGGAATGCAAAGGTCACCATCCTCAGGTCACGGAGGTGGACATAGTTTTCAGCCATCGAAGCCGATACCCAAATTCCCCAAGCTAAGACCAATTTAGTGTGTAGAATTGTACAAAAATCTGATGTGCATACCGTCAGCTGCAAGGGCGACCAAACTCGGGACAACTAGAACCATAATTCCGAGCCTACGCCCCCAGACAAGATAACAGCGCCATATCTATCCATAATTGTGGGACAAAATCAGCTCATTGTGAGTTTGAGCTTACAAGAAGGACATCTGTCAGGCAACTTGAACAGAAGATGACATGAATGAAACGGTCTGTGAATGGGACCGGGATAGCCTTACTTCGAAATAAGTGTGATGGCTGCTTGGGCCACGCCAAGGCGTTGCAAACTAAGGGTAGTCAACGTGATGAAGTATCTGAGGGGAGCAAATAGGGCCTACCGCTCATAAACTACCTCGGATAGTGCATCCCCCCAGTATTCTGGGAATGCAACTTCACTATAAACCGACAGGTCTGATTGCCCCGTCAATACGTAGAGGGCACTTTTGATTCCAATGGCGATAGTAGCTGAGATGTAAAGGGCTGTGGTCAAAACAATGTGGATACGGTAGTGGTGCCGTTTGCGCGTGAGAAGAATATATATACACAACACGTAGAGGACTGTGTATACGCCTAGTGGAAGGTAGCCAATTGATCAGTGAAAAACGACGTGAGGCGAATTTTGAAATTCTCTATCACCATAGAGAAATAATCCGACCTAAATGGCATACATAGTTAAAAGTCAATCATCCGTACGACTATGATTTCTGTCGACGTACACTGTTCAGGACTTGAGGTCTCAAGATAAATTGGAGACACCCAACGGGCTCCATGGAATGATGACCGGCCGAGTCGTCCCTCGGAAAGCAAGACAAAGACTCCATATGGGCGGCACTAAGATGATCGAGCGGATACTGGGGGACAGATCTAGAATGGCTTTAAACACGAAAGAGCTCCCCAATAAGTAGGTTAATATAGGTTCATATCTCTTTCGAACGTCCCGTAGATCAAGATTGCCTTCAGTAATGACATCGACCGAAAGCTACCATTAAGGCATTCTGATACATGATAATCACTTTGTTTGGAGAATCGGCTCTTCTTCCCCCGGCATATTTCATGGCCTACCGTGAAAAATCAGGTGCTCTGCTCTAGGAAGAGTTGATGAGATCTGGACATCAGACCTGGCTATCCCTTCTACAACGACCGATGGTCATATCAGGTATTGGGAGGAATGCAGTGATTCTGATGGCCAGAAGCAATGGTCATTCATCACTCTCATCGTCCTGTATACCAGTGACAACTAGCGAGGTACGCCATGGACGTTAAACCACCGGCATCTTCCCCATAGCACTGGATCGGGTTTCGGGTTCACAAAAACCACTCCACGTGCGGAAAGTGAAGATAGAGCTTCTCGTACCACTCGTTTCAGACAGGGGTGCTGTTCGATCATATCAGCTCGAAGCCTGGCGGAGATAGTTGCAGGGATCACTGAGCTCCACTAATCGCGAGTTCATCGTGACATTTCATTTACGCCTTGATCGCAAGGGCTTTACCATCCCACCCACGCCGACAGGTTTCGGTCGTCTCCTTGATAATCGGCCCCTGGGACTTGGAATCAGCGAACAAACTTTGCCGTGTAGTCGAGGGTAGGGAGAGTTTCCTAGCGATCAAGAACGCAACGGATCTCTTTGCCGTGGCGGTTCTAGCCTTTGGATGCTTTCTACGTTGTGAGATCGTCTCGGTAACTTCAAGTATTCTCGGAGTTCATCATGAACATTCGATTTTACCACTCCACGCTATCAAGATGTGAGAAAAGATCTGTTGATCATCCAGCTTCGTGTTTATTCTAGGCTGTTCAGACTTCTCCCGGGGTATAGTAACCCATTCTTCCAGGCCAATGATGAATCCACCATACCCTGTAAAGGTTTGTGAATACCGCCAATCTCATGCATGTTCATGAACCCCCCGCAAGACCCCATGAAGGTTCATGAACGTCGTGAAATTCAAAGATGGGATCAGAACCGCGATTCTCGCAGAGCCGTACCAGCGACGGAATCACAATCACTGAAAATTTTGACCTGTTCGGACCAGGTGTTTTTTATTGAGGTGTTCGATACTTGATGCTCTGTCACGTCAGTGAGATACTCAAACACACTTCTCAAAATTTAACTCTGCCGCATAGGGCCCCAGAATGTTGTGCTAATGAATTAGGAAGCAGCGTTAAGCTTGAGATTGGAAAGCCATCATATCAGATACGCACCCTAGAGCAACTGCCCATAGTCGCAGAGACGAGAAGATAGGATTGTTCAGTCCAAAGGTCGTGCAATCTGGGTCTCGGATAAACAAACTACACTGTAACTTGCTGTCGTTGGAGAGCTGCAAGCACAGTATGCACTAGCATAGCTCAGCATCTGCTGACCGAGGAGTGGACGGCAGAAGGTAGAGTATTTGAAGGGGCATCGTCTTGAGGTTGGTGATCGCGAGACAAGCCATGTGGCGTACGTAACCTCTCCAAGACAGTAGGGAAAGAAAAGCCAAGGGAAAGGTATCACAAGGAACAAAACATCCACGTCGAACGAAAGTGTTCTCAGTATTGAGTGGTTGCGGATGTGTTTGAACGGCGGGGTTGTGGACGAGGAGGAGGGACGGGCATTGTGCTTGAGTGTTGTGGGTGTGGACGGGAATGCTGTCGTGTTATGTTGATGAACGGAAGAGTGGGGTTCGAGGAAAAACTCACTGGAGATAGAGGACTGGAAACGGAAGTGTAAACGTTAGAATTGGACCGAGAGGGTTTGGGCGGTGTGGATGAACCTCCTACACTCCTCGACCGGTGTTTCTGCTGCCCAAAGCTACTCCCCAACCGATGGCTATTACCACTGTCTTTGAGGGCCACAGCCTGTACGGAAGGCGTTGTCGGCGTGAATGGATTGGCGGGGTGGAATTGGCAAGTTTTTCCTGCCCAACGACGAATGCCATCTTGTTTCTCCATGTGTCGGCGATAGGCGTCCAGAGAAAAGTTGTATTTGGTCATTTGGTGGTCCGTGGTCTAGAGCGTGTTTAACAGTCGTAGCCTTTTATGTGGTTTTGAGGGTTGTGTGGCGCTGTTGCCCTTTTTGTGTTCCTTCTCGTTTTGTAGTAATGATGACTTTTGACGTTGACCATGGTGTGATGTATGATGTATTCGTGGGTATAACGTGCAAAGAGAACAAACAACAACAGATAGAAAACCAAGAACAAGAGCTGGAGTCGGAAGATGAGAAACGTCGTCAACGGTCGGACATGGTGGTCGTGGAGAGAAGAACGTCAACGCGGGGTTTCAATAGTCAAGAATACACGGAGTCTCAGGAGGAGGTTGGACCGGACTTGGAGGCTCAAAAGAGGGTCTAATTTTGGTCGCCTTCCCGCCACTCCTACGAGCTTGCCACCATTCGTTGTTCTTTCTCCAACTCGCCCCGTGCTGCCGAGGCATATATGCTCATCGATCTTGTTCAAACTACGTTCTATCTCGTCCCGTACATCTTGTATATCATACTGCCGAACCGCTCTGGACACTCTAAAGTCTGTCGACACGAGAACTACATTATCCATGGGTCAAAGAGGGCCTAGACCGGCGAAGGGCAACCAAACAGCGTATCTCAGATTCTACACAAAAGTGGATTAAGCGTGAACACGGGAAAGAACGACAGGGCACCAATCATTCCCGAATGGTTCGAGACATCCTTATTTCGAGGCCTGCTTATTTCGATAGCAATGCGTCCCTCATTTCCAAACGGGCAGCTCTATAGCCTAGATCAAGGGCTGATTTATTGCAATAGGATCATGAATCCAAGTACCTCTATGTGCAAGAGGTAGTATAATAGTTGGGTCAGTGATAGGTTTAGGCCACAGTGCTTTCTGTTTGGACTGATACACATAGATATTTTCTCAGTCGTTGAGAACGAACGTCTGCCTCTCTGGAGATCAGTTAAGGGCAGGTTTAGACACCCATTGGGTTAAAGCAGAGAAAGTACTAGAACGTTTGGTGAATTTCAACAACGAGCTGCTCGAAAACGAAGAGAGAGAGCAAGAGGAAAACCCGCTCTGAGTGAGCATAATCATCCGTAAAAGCGTGTCGTAAGGACGTAAAAAGCCGTTGACTTCCCCTAACACGTCAAAGAGCTCGGTAAGGTCTTCGCCGCAACGAAGCATGGATAATCGCGTTCGAGGCATGAATTCACGCTTATCCCTGCCGCCACAAATACCTCCCCTTCCACACGACGCTAACCTAAACCGCTCTTCAAAATAGCGCTGGTTTCCGAACTATCAGTAATATCCCCGAATTTGCTGGATTGAAGTTGTGGCTGGCGACGTGTATGAGCGGAACGGGAAACTACGCAACGAGAGAATGAACAGGTTCGAGATGAGGAACGCGAAAGAGACATGTCCTATCAAGGTCTCGATCTGAGGACACAATATGTTCTCCTTGCCCTATTCCCCTTCCAATTGCGATTTTCGCACGCTCGAGGACGACGATGAGGAGCGTTGTTGTTTGGTGGTAGAGGAAAAATGAGATATCGTTTGAATTGAAGCAGGTAGAGGCACAACAGATGGGGGTAGCTACCGAGGAGGAGGGGAGTTTTCAAAGTTAGAATGACGGGGTCCACAGGCTAATAACCCCCATGGAAACGTTCACGAAACCAGTTCAATCTTTCACTGTAAAAAGGCATTGAGGCAAACGATTGACCCTTCACATCACTCATGCCTATATCGTCCAATATCTCCACAAAGGGAATGTTTTACCCCAGCGCTCTTCGCCACAAACCAGAATATAGGTATGGCCCAGCACGAGCGCCATACGATAGGGAAGTCAAGACCAGAGGAAAGATTCAGACGCCCGTTGGGCAGAGCGGAGGAGAACCAAAACAACCTTGACGGCTGACCAGTCCACGTTCAGAATGACATGCCGAAGAGACGAAGTTTCGTTTAGGCACCCATTCGGAGCCCAGTGGACACCAGAAGGTGGGACCATTCTGAAAGGTACAACCAATCACGAAATAAGACGATCAGCTCTCAGTTGAGCGAGAGAAGAGCGAAAAAAAAAATCGAGAACGGTTTCATAGCATCCCAAAATCTACTGGCTAAAATGACTATCCAAGACCGCGGTCTAGGTCCAAAACCACTTGTTTGGCCAGCGGCATAATCGAGAGTCAAGTTTCTCTACCTCATCGCTCGAGTCTCAACCGCAGCTTCCATACGCTTGGGGATGAGCCACGACGTCGCGATACGAATAATCGAGTCCCAAGTATTCACCTGCTCGGGAAATTCGGGGTAGGTTAGAGTGGAGCGGCTGAAATTCGTAAACGATTCCAGAGTCCAATAAACCCCATAGACCATTGACCAGTCCCCAGCAAACGTTGCAAAAAGCAGGCATGAACCTCCAAACCACTACTAGCAGCCCAAGACCCCCCCAGTTGAAATAAGTGCCAAAGGTCCAAGGCCCAAAGCGCCCGTTCGGCTGGGAAGACCAGGACAGAGAACCGAGAGCCGAATATCCGAGGTGAGGGAGACAAGTTCCTAGTTAAACGATAGACATTGAGCTTGGATGTCTCGCAATAACCAGACCAGACCACCCCGCCGTATGCTTATGCTTCTCCCCTTCCCCTTCCCCTTACCCCTCCTCAAACCGCAACTATCTCCCATATCCCATTCCTAAACCAAACCCCATCGCTTCCCTCCCCAAATTCCTCCACCCCGAGCGCTCTTCGCGAAAACCATCACTAGGTACCCCCAACATCCGCAGATTAAGATATTCACTAGGGAGCAAGGCGGCGGTATAAAGCGAGAACGACAACTCTAAGCCCAAGAGAAGAGGGGTAAACGGAAAGTGGAAAGATCCCTCGAAAAAAAAACAAAAACGCAAGAGGATTATCAAGACCTAGATAGATGTCAATGACACCGGCCACCATCCAAGGTGAAAAAACGAACGGTGAACGGTGAGCTCCATGGAGCATGCCCTCCGCCGATGCGCTCAGTGCGAGATAGTCCGACGATGATTATTCTCGCAAGAAGATAGGGTATTGTCGGTACCGGTCACGATTAGAAGCTCCAGAGAACCGCTTCCAGAGTCAGGTCAGCCCTCGAGGTGTAGGCAAGGATTATGGGCGGAAGGCAGAACATTCATGTTAAATGTTAACCCTCGGAAGCTGGTAAACGGGGTTATACTTGGTGACCGTAGTTATGGACGAACTACCGAGTCGGCGTGCATACTGGGGGCTCAGAAAATCATCACACACGTTACCCATCTCGCTTCCGATTTCGGATCGGGGCCGACCAGAATGTTATGTTCGCGAGAGCCGTCCCCTGGATCAAGTCAAAGTCGTTTTCTGGGTTGGGGAACACATACGCTTGGGTGGTTGGTGACGATTCTGGACGGTGGCGCTGGATGAGAGTGTTTATGTCCAGCGTCACCCAATCACTTCGTCCTTCGAAAACCCTCATCCAGACATCAATCACCCGAGCGCTCTTCACATGAGGTTTCAAATCATCACTAGCACCCTCGAAATACGCCCGATAAAGTACACTGTTGCCAGGGCTAGGCGTTTAAGCGCCCGTTTGGCCAGCGGCGAGAGAAGGATGGAGGAGGGAGGGGGATGTGGCGCATGATAACAACCTCTGAAAAGAAGATACGAAGAGGTAGAATGATCAACCTTCGGAGGCGACGTTGTACTTGGTGACCGTAGTGATAAAGATGCTAACTGCCGAGTTAGCGTGAATACTGGGGTTCAGAAAATCATCATGATGGGTTGAATGGAACAGCATTCGCAAGCCGTCTCGAGGGCAAGCCAACCAACTATCAGTCGGGATCGTCTCCGAGTGTTGAAAGGGCAGACGTTACCTTGACTGGTCGCGGTGGTGACGATTCTGGACGTTGTAAGTAGTTCCTCAGAGTGGTACTGGATGAGATGTTTATGCCCTTGAAGCAACAGTGTGGCTTCCGGTTGTAAAAGCGCCTACGCTGTTCCGAATCGTTTCTGCTTGTTATGAAAACTGTGGTGTTGGGAAGATGATAACTACAGACTGGGGCAGCTCAAACCTTTCACGGTGGTACCCGTACCAACCAATGCAATCTTCTTGTTCCTATTCCTTAACTTGTCCATTCCCATCATGACAGTCGATAAAGTGGCATCATTCTAGAGAAACGTACCTGAGGGGATGAGGTGGATAATCAGTCAGAATTGTCATGGATACGTACCTCAAAGCCGACGATCATGGAGGTTGTAGGTCTTCAGAACAGCGCTGGATGAGATATTTATGGCCTCGTAACGATAGACTCGCGGGTGGGGTAAATGTCTTCCGCTAGTAAAGCTTGCGTTGGGAGTTCGTCATACACTCTAGAAATGGCCAAGGGTACACGACATGAGTAGATCACCTCATCTCTTTTCGTTCTTCGCTGTGGTTATTCTCAATCCACTTTTGCGTAAGATCTGGGGGACGTTGTTCACTTGCCTTTCGCTGGTTTAGGCACTCTTTGACCGTGGATAATGTAGGTCTCTTGCTGCAAGATTTCAGAGTGTCCAGATTGGAGTTTGGCATTATTGTGCAAAACATCCGAGACGAAGAGAAAAATAGTTCGAATAACAATGAGCATATATGCCCCGGTAGCACGGGGCGAACTGGAGAAACGGCAACGAATGGTGGCAAATCCGTAGGAGTGGCAGCGACCAAAATCAGGCCCTCTTCTGACCCTCCAAATCTAGTCCAACCTCCTCCCGAGACTCCGTGTATGATTCTTGAGTATCGAGACTGGCACGCCGGCGAATATCAATGACATCGTGGGAGGTGTGATTTTGTGCCTGGGGTGGCTCAGTATCTTTCAAAATGGTTTCTTTGAACGACTTTTCGTCATGAATGGCGAGTCCTAGTGTTACCCGCACAATGATTAGAGTCGACGCGATTTCCTATGGAGGACAACTTGAGTCAAGCACTGGCAAGTCAGCATTTGACTGCATACCATGATGGTCGCGAGGGAGTCAAAGAGCACATCCGCAGTTAGCTTTGAAGTGAAGTCATCGCTGTCATCAATCAACATTTGCTGGGATCCTGGCGTACAGGCAGCATATATCATGAGCGCAATAGGATATATCAGTCCTGATTCCAGTCTATTAAAGAGGGGAAAGGAAAAAGGGATTATGAGCAAAACCACAGGACAGCAAGACAACACATTTCCTCACGTAGCTGAGATGATAGTCCTGTACATTGTTGATACTGATGTACGTACTGGGAGGTATTTTCCCACCTGGTAGGCAACGTAAAAGATCCTCCCAGCTATGCCAACCAGATGAGTAGTTCTTTGGTTGAGGGCTTGGGCATTCTCACCGATCAACGTAGTCAGCAAAAGGTTGCTAACGAAAGCAAGGAATGCAAAGGTCACCATCCTCTGGTCACGGAAGAAGACATATTTGTCACGCATCGAGGCCGATACCCACATTCCCCAAGCTAAGGCTTATTCAGTATGTAGGATTGTACAAGAAGATTGATGTGCATACCGTCAGCTCCAAGGGCAACGAGACTCGGGACAACTAGAACCGCAATCCCGAGCCTACGCCCCCAGACAAGATAACAACGCCATATCTAACCACGTTTATAGGACAAAATCAGTTCACGAAGAATTCGAGCTTACGAGAAGGACATCCGTCAGGCAACTTGAGTAAAAGCTGACATGAATGCAACAGTCCATGATGGGAGCGAGATGACCTTACTTCGAAGTGAGCGTGATGGCTGCTTGGGCTATGTCAAGGCGTTGCAAACTAACGGTGGTCAACATGATGAAGTATCTGAGGGGAGCAGATAGGGCCTACCGCTCAGCAACTGGCACGGATACTATGAGATCCCCTCTGTATTGAATACGGGATACACTATAAACCTCCATGTCTGCTTGGCCCACCAGCAGGTAGACGGCACTTTTGATTCCAATCGCAATGGTAGCTGAGATGTAGAGGGCTGTGGTCAAAACAATGTGGATATGGTAGCAGCCCCGTTTGCGCGTAAAAAGGATATATATACACATGACATATAGGACCGTGTATACGCCTAGTGGAAGGTAATCAGTTGATCAGTGTAGAGCCGGCATGACGCCTAGCGCAGTGGACTACTACATTACTACAACTACTACTTACCAGGAGAGTTGATAGAGAGTTAGAGGCGAGACGTAGAAGCTCAAGCACACTATAGATTCACGTAGAGAACTACCAGCTTATATACATGTGGAATGAATGTAACTACCATAAAGAGATATCTAATAGGAATTGTACATATGGAGCATATAGAACAATGGAACAGACACGAAGTACTGTCCTGCATAATCATACTGCGGGAGAAGTGAACCGGGACTGATTATGATCTAGGCCGCGGATTCAACACACCCCCTCGCTAAGTGCAGCTGAAAAGCGCATCTGAGCGAAATCAAGTGGACGAGTAGAAATCAAGTCCAAGGTGATCTCTGAACCGTAAGAACTTCTCATGACCGAGATTCTTCGTGAACATATCTGCGGGAT
>JANHQD010002980.1:37246-81908 GCA_024721195.1 Marasmius sp. AFHP31
TGTTCTTTTATACACAACAGTTACTCGTTCCGGACTCGTTCTTATTCCATACCTGGACTACTATTGTTCTTTCCTTGTTCCCTATTATCTTTCTTTATTCTCGCGCGACTCATATTCCAGTATATAAGCTAGGCAGTTTACACCTGGTCCCTCATCTTGACCTCTTGTCATTGGGACCAGGTGAGTAGTTAATTCTGTTTCTCCTTACCTGCAATATATCTAACTTGTCATTGGGACCAGTTCTCTACCTGCTCTTGCTCTCTGCTCGCTGTCTCTGTCATCTCCGTCATTGTCTCTGCTAGTCGACTTCTGCTGCCGTCACTTCTGCATCCAAAGTCTTAGCGTTTAGCGCTTTAGGACAGAAAGGAGAACCGGGTATCTGGTAGGCGTCAAAGTAACAAATGGGCGCTATAAGGGGAACAGGTGCTAAGAAAGGAAAAGATAGGTGTTATGAGTCAAACACCCGTGTAAGCGCTGGTAGCTTAGACAGTATTCAAAGTGTCCGCAACACTGAATCAATTATCACCGAAGATCCTGTCAAGATAGCATCTCAAAGAGTACCTTGGCAATCTCCTGTGCTATACCCTGTGACCAACACCTGGTAAACCACCACGAAATTCTCCCACAAGAACTCCAGCCAAGAACGGCCAAGAAAGGGCAAAGGTACACAGCAACCGCTGGCTGAGGAAGCCAGCGCTAACGAGTACATCCAGTGTGCAGTTCTGTTGAACATGTGATATACATGTGATACACAATATTGACATGTTGTTTACGCATCTACTATTTATGGATCTTTTACTTAGGACACTTGTGTTCGTATGAAAGATACTATACGGAATCCCGTAGGTACCCCGTATCTCTTGAGTTTGTAACAAGGTTCAGCTTTGTAGCCAATAGCGTCCAAAGCTGACTGAGCTTTCTCCCTAGATTACTTAGACAGAAAGTCTGTATGACTATGCATACTTACTCACTCTGCTCTTCTAGCAGTTATGCTTACTACTACGCCTATGTTTGTTATCTCAACCATATGCTATATTCTCACTTACCTATGTACTATGACTCGTATATACCCGAGGACTCATGTATAAAAGCTGGAGACTCTAGTCTCAAAGCTTTAGGACAATCTACTCGATTATCACCTCTAGCAAGCATCCTCAAGAACTCAAGGATTCTCTTATAATCAAATGTGAGGTTTACTTTCATCTCACTGTGCATTTGTAACGGAAATTAATTATATATTTATCTATTCCCACGTTACTAGTATTTAAGAGTGGCGGACGCTTATTACTTCTGGATCTTTTACTTTCACTACGCCCACTATCTACTCTCCGAGTATTGTAACTACCTGTGGTCTAAATAAACCCTGGTCAAGCTTACGGTGCCTGCGCGAGTAAGGCGTATCGGTGAGTAACCCCTTACAGCATTTAACTATGCTGGCTCAATAGGTTATGGGCCCCGCAACAGGCGGGCAGACGACGTTACGACCGGAGAAGTTCTTACACTTTCCGTGTGTCACTGCCGTCCTAGCGGATGTCTATACCCATTTGGCTATAGAGTCTCTAGCGATGGTCGGGCTATTATGGACTGGTGAAGTAGGGCTCATGGTGGCTGAATGTCCCTGTATCTGATGCATGTTGCATGAACGATCTGTACATACGACCTTGGCTTTCATTTTTTCACAGAGTTGACCTGATCCGCCGAACCGGACCTGTCACACTCCTGCTAACCCAGATCGGAGATTTGGCCTTACATTGCCAAACCTGATGCTGATGAAATCCAACTGTTGGGGGTGGTCCTCGGCTGTATGGCTCCGGCCAGAGAGGCACCTTTTGTGACACCTACTAAAGCAGCTTCTAAACTGCCAGGGTATGGGTCGTAGGCCGTTGTGCCGAACAACTGGGATTTTTATGATACATCTTTTAGATTATCAGACGGCCATTTTCCGTATGTACAGGGACATCTCTCCACCTATATGCCATAAGACCCTACACGTTACTAGTAGAACTAGATGCCTGGCACCAGCGTTACTAACGGTAACTGCCTATGGTCCCATGGCTCGGTCTACTGATAACCTTCACTGGGCATATAGAAGCTTACTCGCTAGTCTGGGATTGAGACCAGATAGCGAACGTTGGAACCCAGACACACTGGAAAGGTTACTTCACGTAACCACCCTGCACCATCCTGTTGGGACCTATTGCCTATTAACAGCATCTGCTTGAATCCCTGCTTTTTATTCATCATGCTCATGGGATTTGCGCAGCTCTGTTATTTTTAGGAAATTATGTCTCACAACAACAATCCATCACCCACACCTCAGGAGCAGCCGACTATACCAGTCGTTCCCGGCAATAACGATACCTTCTGGTCATATCAGCCTGCTCACTCCTATCACGTACACACCAACCCATCCTTCCCAACTTATGCCACTATCACTGCTGAGCAGTTTCCCTCTGGCTCAGGTGGTATCATGACGATACCTGAGCTGAAGGACAGCTCTAACTGGCATCAGTTTCTCTACAAGTTCAAGGCTTACTTGGAGACCCACGGTATTAGCGAAGTTTTGGATGAAACTCCTCCGTTGGCTACTGCTGATGGTTACAAGGAGTGGAAACTTCGGAACGAGAAGGCTAGGGGAGTTTTCAAAGCTAGGGTCAATCAGTCCTTTGAATCCCTCATCACAGATAAGATCAAGGACACGATCCAGGCTTTTGAAACTGCCTTCGGCCAAGAAGATACCGCACGCTTGGTCAACTTGTATGCCGAGTTTAATGCCGCTCAATTCCATCCTAACTCCAATCCTCTTCCAGCCATGACGAGGATGGATCAGATCAGGAAGGAGTTGAAGAACCTTGGTATCGATATTCCAGAGAATCTTTTTGTGTTAATAGTTCTGGATAAACTCCCTGTACATTGGGAGATGCTCAAGCAGAACTGGATACAAAAGAAGAAGGAAGATCTGAAGGTCACTGCCCTCATTGCATCCTTAACCAATGAGTGGAATCGAAGGAAGGGAGCCCAGGATGCCGCTTTTGCTGCCCGGATCACCGGGATTAACCGTTTTAACCCTGCTGCCGCTCCGCCCTGGTCACACCAGAATCGTCAATCTGGTGGGAATTCCTATAAGAACAACAATAGGAAATTCAAGAAACCTGGTAATGGTAATAACCAGAACCAGAATAAGAACCAGAACGGTCAGGGACAGCAAGCCCAAAAAGGCAAGGGCAAGGGTAAAGGCAAAGGTGGCAATAAACCCCAGAATCCTGGGAAAGGGAAGAAGCAGCACGCCTCGCACCTTAACAGTACAGCTTTCAACGAGGAGCTATTCACTCAGAAGGTTCAGATAAACATGGCACTAATTCCAGAACCCATGGATATACTGAATCAGATAATGAGGGACTGGACTCCTCCTGCTTCTCCTCTCCCAATCGACCTTGATGCGGTTGACTCTGACTCCGATCACTCCTCCATGCCGCCTCTAGTTGACATGTCTGATACAGATGAGTCACAGCACGACGGCCTATCCTCCTCCTCCGATTCCTCTACAGATCATTCTGAGTATAGAATTGATTCTAGTCAAATGACTGATCCGCCGGAAAATTGGCCGTCCCATGTCTGGAACAGTCCACCAGGTAACCCCTGGACGCCACTTCCGTCTAATGTTACCGATCAGTCAACATCATCCGAGGAATCTTCTCCTTCACCTTCCCACTCTACGATTGCTTATCCGTACCTTGATCCTCTGGCACTTGAATTCATGCTTGTCTCAGTCATTGCTGGCAGGCAGGAATCTGCCACATGGAGATATCACAAGGAGGACGCACATATCCGAAGATGGAGAACACGGCTTGTCTGATATCAACAATCTTCCGGCAATTGAACCTGTTGCTTTTTCAATTACTTTCCTTGGTCGAGATGATTACTCCCGTGACTGTAAACTTGGTCGCATCATTCTTGATCTGCAAGAGGAGGACGAGGAATATATTCACATCCTTGTCCAAACTAGGCATTATATTGTGATTTACCCTCTCATCACTCGGGCCATTCATAATATGACACTGACAGAAGCACTCTGGTATCGCAATATCGAGGAAGAAATTGAATATGTAGCAGTATACCCATTGGACGCTCTACCTGTCTATTCTCCACAGCATCTAACTGAGCTCATACTTCAGATCAATATACTTAATTGGGTTAAGATCGTTGAAGCTAACCCAAATGTGCGATCTGTAGTTGAGTTGTTCCGGAGAAAAGGAGATAGGAGACCGTTACCCATTTGTGTATACAATCCAATCTTTTGGGAAGGAAAGGCCATGCTAGGAGAGGAAGGAAAATTCCTCTGGGGAAGTAGAACCACAGAGAGAACGTGATCCGGACCTCGGAGACGACACTACCCTGGCCGATACCGGCAGTCCTACTCTGATACCCGATTCGTTCCTCAATTGAATCTCTATCAACAGGCACATGAGGGAACAGCCTTGCACGGCTGGATGTTCCCAGAATATGGTCCTGAACTCTACAGGCCCTTATGTTTCGGAGCAGATGGCCCGGCTATTAGTTGCAAATGCACTAGGTGCGAACCAGCTCCTGTCAGGAGCGGGGAACTTTGGGTACCCACTGGCCCTCCACTCGGCTGGGGACCAGCACAATGCGAGGTACCCCTACCACCTCCAGGACGACTTCCACAGAACTTGCTTCCTCAAGTAGGTCGCCCTCAAACTGCACCTCCTAACATTGAACATGGTCCGCACTGGTCCTTTCGGGGTACTGCCGCTTGGCCTATTGATGTTGATGCAGAAGACGATCCTTGGGTCATGGCCGAGAATGATCCTCGCAACAATAGTCCGGTACCTGCCACTGGAAATATCGAGAACCAGGAACCAATTCCAATTCCGCCTCCCATTCCTTGTCCTCACGCTCCAATGCCAATTCGAGCTGCCACCAACACCTATATTGGGAACATCACTCTCATTCCTAACAACGCTGCTGCACTCTCTGGTATTGACAGAAGTACAGTGATTGCAATTAAGACTGAGAGCCCAATTGACTTTACCGACCCGGAACGCCCTGTCAACCTCAAATTTGTACCAGAGGAATCCTCCTCTGAATACGAAGACAGATGGGAGAACAGTTCTGACTGTGGTTGGTCCTATGGTGGAGAAGACTGGGACGGAGATAATGGACTTGATTATGACTGGGACGAATCAAATGATAGGGGAGACTGGCAAGTATATTCAAACCTTAATATGGATTCACTCACTGAGAACGACAAACAGAATCAACAACTGAGACATCAAGAACGCGACCAACTGACTAATTACATTTTAGGATCACCCATATCCGGATGTTGTAATAATACTTGTACTTCTGTAGTTGCTGAAATTGTAAATGTCATGTTGTTCAGCACAATTACGAGTGGAAACTATATTGAGAATACCAGAGAAGCCTGGCTACTTGACAGTGGCACCTCAATGCACTTGACTCCGTTCATGAGCGACTTCTCTGATTACCAGGAACTTGCCAACCCATTACCAGTCACTACATCAGCTGGCCACACAGCTGATGTACACATTCGAGGTTGTGGAACTATATTCATACAACACACCACAAGTCAGGGAGTGACGAAAGTCACTAAACTATTTCCAGTGTTATACCAACCAAGTTGCCCACATTGCATTATTTTGGATGGTAAATTCCAAAGAGATGGTTACTACACCATTCGGCACCATCCAGAGACTCAGATCCGGTACAGGAAAGACGATTCTTTGCTTATGAGCTTCTATCCAAGTCATGACCAAGATAACCTCAGATGGATGAACGCGAAGATCCTTATGGGAGCATGTTCCTTTGCATCTGTCATGTCTTTCGCTGTCATAGATTTTTTTGTATGGCATAGACGTCTGGCTCACGCCAACAAGGACGTCATTAAGAAGTTAGCAGACAACGTTAAGGGTTTTGGAAAGGGAAAGGCTCTCCCTTTGAAGGATACAGGGATTTGTCATGGTTGCGCCAAAGGCAAACTAAATAACAAGTCCTATCCTGCTTCTCGAAAGTGTGCTATGGATATTCTGGAGCTTGTCTATTGTGATTTGATAGAGTTCCCCACCATGTCATACAACAAAAAGAAGTTTGCGCTCACCATTATCAACGACAAGTCGTCTCATGGTTGGGTGTACCCGTTGTATGCCAAAGACCATGCTGACGCAAACCTTAAAGCCTGGAAAAAGGAAGTTGAGACCCAAACAGGCAAGATAGTCAAGAAAATACGCTTCGATCAAGGGGGAGAATTTCTGTCAAATGAACAAAAGCAGTGGTACGTTGACAATGGTCTTGTCTTCAACACCTCAGCTCCATACATACATCAGCAGAACAGGCGCTCTGAAAGGTTTAATCGTACACTACAAGAAAAATCTGAAGCTATGCACTTTCAGGCTTGTGCTCCTAAAAATTGGTGGGAATTTGCCTTACTCACCACCGTTCATGTGTATAACAGAACTCTGATCCGTGCAAGGAAGTACAAAACTCCAATTGAGTTGTACGAGGGTAAAAAGCCTGATGTCTCCTATTTTAGAACATTCGGCTGTGGTGCTTATGCACAAATACCCAAACGGAAGAACAAACTTGCTCCGAAATCTGAAGCTATGATCTTCATCAGATATGAGAAAGGATCAAAAGCCTATCAATTCTTCCGAACAAACTCCATATATGTTGCTGCACATGCCATATTTGACGAAAATTGGTTTCCCAAATGTCAAAAAGAAACACCCGGATCTATTGAATTCGATAATACCAACGAACCTGTCCAAGCTTCACCCTTCAAGGAATACCCATTCGATGGCCACAATCATAATGGTGATGATGACGGTCAGCCACCATTTGATCTGGATCTGCCTCCTTTTGATGACGACAGTCATACACAAGGGGGAGATCCACTTCCCAACCCGGATCAGGGCATGGGGGACGACTTGCACGGTCTTCCCTCACCTACTGATGGTCCTGGATCACCGAAAGGTCCCAGTAATGTACCTAATTAGTATGGTCCTGATCCAGCATCTGCAGGTCCTTCAAACACAGCGCGGAATACACGGAACGCCGATGATAATCCATTCAGCTTCCACCACAGCAATCAAAGGGAGTGGGAACCATTGCAAGCCCCTCCACAAAAGAACCCTCCCCGTACTAGATTCCCTTCAAACAGACTCGTCGACAATGATTATGGATTTCGACACCCTGTAGAAGTAGAGAGAGATATACAATCCAATGCTCGCTGGCAAAGTCAGATTAATCCGACAAATGAGCCTGAAACAATACCAAATAATCAGGTTCCTGTGCCAGAAAACGAGAACCCTGTGGCTCCTCAAGATGAGGAGATGATGTTGAATCCGCGGCCTAGATCATAATCAGTCCCGGTTCACTTCTCCTGCAGTATGACTATGCGGAACAGTACTTCGTGACTGTTTCATTGTTCTATATGCTTCATATGTACAATTCCTATTAGATATCTCTTTATGGTAGTTACATTCATTCCACATGTATATAAGCTGGTAGTTCTCTATGTGAATCTACAGTGTGCTTGAGCTTCTACGTCTCGCCTCTATCTCTTTATCAACTCTCCTGGTAAGTAGTAGTTGTAGTAATGTAGTAGTCCACTGCGCTAGGCATTATGCCGGCTCTACAGATGAATCCTCCACCACGGGAAGGAGAGGATATGGAAACAGGGGGAGTAGGATATGTCTCTATTCTAGCTCAGGAAGGGGGAGTTAAATACATGGATTATTTGCTTTCTCAAGCGCAATTCCTCTATGGAATGCAATCCAGTATCTATGATACTGTTAGGGATTGGTCTTATAAAGATATCCTCAAACGTCCAAAGGAGGAAATCCCTAAATGGCAGAAAGCATGCAGACTTGAACTTCAATCACTCAAGGAAAGAGATGTCTTTGAGGAAGTTCCTAGACCTAAAGGCCGCAAACCTATTCGATCTCGCTGGGTATTTGATGTCAAGTCTGATGGCAGATTTAAAGCCAGACTTGTCGCGAAAGGATTTTCGCAGAAAGAAGGGGTAGACTATAATGAATTGTTCTCTCCTGTGGTACGGTTTGAAACTGTACGACTTCTATTGGCACTAGCAGCACTTGAAGATTGGGATATCACAGCGCTAGACGTTAAAACAGCATTCTTATATGGTGCCTTAGACGAGGAGATATACATGGAACAACCTGAAGGATTCGTTACGGACTCCAGCAAGGTTTGGAGGTTACGCAAAGCATTATATGGACTTAAACAAGCCTCTCGTGCTTGGTGGCATCAGTGTACTGAATCTATGAAACGTCTAGGATTCAAAAGATGCTTGTCCGATGCAGGTGTATATGTCTTCAAAAAAGAAGGCAAACTTGTCATTGCCATCATCTATGTTGACGATGCTCTGTTCATGGGCAATAATAAGACCCTCATGAACCACCTTAAAGAGGAATCAAGAAGATATGGGAATGTAGAGACTTAGGCGAGCCAACTGAATTCCTGAGGATGCAAATTTCTCGTGATCAAAAGAACCGTAAGATCATACTAGATCAGCGGGACTACCTCGATAAAATTATTCGCAGATTCGCAATGATAATGCCAAGTCCGCAGCCACACCTTTACCTAGTGGTTACAATCCGGTAAAGAACCCTGAACCGGTTGATCTTATTATTCGCCAAAGGTACCAATCAGTGATAGGCTCATTGCTTTATCTAGCACTGGGCACACGGCCAGACATATCTTTTGCAGTCATCAAGATGTCCCGGTTCGGTGTTAACCCAAATCGCGAGCACCTGAACAAGGCATTACACATTGTTCGATATCTAGTAGGCACTCGCGCCTATGAACTTGTCTACAATGGTAAATCAGATGAAGGACTAGTCGCTTTCACTGATTCAGACTGGGCAACACATATTGATGATTGTAAATCACAAACTGGTTATCTTATAAAGCTTGCAAGTGCACCTGTTTGCTGGGTTTCACAGAAGCAGAAGACAGTTGCACCATCATCTACGGAAGCAGACTATATGGCTCTCTCTGACTGTACACGTCAGATTAAATGGATGAAATCACTTCTGAGAGAACTTGGCTATCCAATCCAATCAATATCATGTGTTAGCGACAATCAGAGAGCGATCTTCCTCAGCAGCAATGAAGTCTCTGAAAAGCGCACTAAACACATTGATATTCGATTCCATTTTATTCGGAATGCAGTAGCTGAGAAGGATGTTCTCATCTACTATGCACCAACTGCAGATCAACCTGCAGACTTTCTCACAAAGAATTTAGCCAAAATTAAGTTTGAGAAGTTCAGACAAGCTTTGGGCTTGCATTTCCACGGAATACCAACACTCTAGTAGAGAGATAGGAGCATGCAATATGATTGGCTCAATCTCTAACCATGACATCATATGCGGGATCCATTAGGTCTATAAGATCCCGCATATGACATCATACCCATTTTTATTTTCTGGTATCAGTAGGAATTGAACTCTTGACCTCATGACTATAGCACTATACGTGCCACTAATACCATTAGACTTTTAGGTCTTTGGTACACTTCACTAACTCAGTCTTTATATATGACGAACTTAGTGAGGGGGAGTGTTGAGCATGTGATATACATGTGATACACAATATTGATGTGTTGTTTACGCATCTACTATTTATGGATCTTTTACTATAGGACACTTGTGTTCGTATGAAAGATACTATACGGAATCCCGTAGGTACCCCGTATCTCTTGAGTTTGTAACAAGGTTCAGCTTTGTAGCCAATAGCGTCCAAAGCTGACTGAGCTTTCTCCCTAGATTACTTAGACAGAAAGTCTGTATGACTATGCATACTTACTCACTCTGCTCTTCTAGCAGTTATGCTTACTACTACACCTATGTTTGTTATCTCAACCATATGCTATATTCTCACTTACCTATGTATTATGACTCGTATATACATGAGGACTCATGTATAAAAGCTGGAGACTCTAGTCTCAAAGCTTTAGGACAATCTACTTGATTATCACCTCTAGCAAGCATCCTCAAGAACTCAAGGATTCTCTTATAGTCAAATGTGAGGTTTACTTTCATCTCACTATGCATTTAACTATGCTGGCTCAATAAGTTCCCTGGTCTCAAACTCTAAACAAACAAAGTACAATATCCTAGTTGAGAAAGAGAGCTGAGCAGACGCGAAATCCCTTCTTTAAAAACACATGGGAACTCCGAGGAGTAAGACTATACCTCGGGGGTTTCAACCAGAAGCTGGGTGAACACGTACCAACAACAAATCATCCGATAGGACTCCCCAGTTAAGTCCTGTCGGGCAAAGACAATCTCCAAATCCCACTCATAACCAAACATCAACAACCAAATCACTACACTGGATGGCCACGCAAGTATACTAACGACCTGGAAGTTGCCGGCTGGCCATGCAAGTCTAAAACTCATTCAAATCGGTAACCTTCAATTCTCGTACTATACCAAGTAGCTACTTATTAGATACTACATATTACAAGTAGAATAGTTATTACATATACAAGATTACATACAGCAGTAGTTAGAATAGTATATAAAGCGGGGACTTGACATGCTTGAGCCCCAACCTAGTTATTTTTGACACCTCTCAATAACTTTTACCTATCCTCTATCTCAATAGCTCTCTCATCATTGTCTCTTTTGTACCATTAGCTAGAACAATACCATTACTATTGTCTACTAATTATACATCCCTTGTGAACCTAACCGTAAGCATTTTAAACTACAAGCTCTGTTCACTCAAACTTGACCTGTACTCCCTCAACCTTCTAAGTATACCCTCGCACCTCGTTTAACCCAAGCCTGAACTCACCGTAATCACTTCATGTTCAACCCTCGTCAACGTTATCACTTGTTGTTGACTGTATTGAACATCCCGCACTACAGATCAGATTGTTAGTTCCCAAACCATGTTTCGGTTCTAACAACTTACATTCTGTAATACTAATCTCACCATACCGTCCTCACAGTCTTGCTAGCTGTAGGTACCGAGTCCTAACAATAGGGGGAAAAGCAGCACTTCATGACAGTGAACTGTGGCCCTTGGTCCAAGATCATTTTGTCCCATAGTCCAAAGCGACGCCAGATGTGTTGAAGTAGTAGATCCACCATCCTGTCACTGTTGATTGTTTCATTGCATGGGATCAAGACTACTGCTTTGGAAAGTCGGTCAACTACTACTAGAACTGAATGGTACTCTTCTGAAATGGGAAGGTCGGTGATGAAGTCTGCTGTGATGACCTGGAATGAGCAAGTGGGGGTTTTGTTAGGTACACATGGAATGTGGGCTGGGTTATACATAGGTTTTGTAAGTTAACATGTTGCACATCCATTGACATAGTCTTACACAAATATGGACATTCCAGGCCCCCAGTAGTCTCAACCTAACAGTTTGTATGTCTTGAAATATCTGGGGTGTCCAGCAAGGGGGTTGTCATGGTGTAGTTTCACTGGACCATGTTGAATTTCATTGTCTGTTGGGACAGATCTTTTCACAGAACGGTATGATCTCATCTTCATAGTTCCATTCCTTGAGATTCTTAACAAGTGTTCTTGGTCCATTGTTCAGCAGCACTTCCAGGGCATTGTGGAGTTGTTCTCCCTTCTGAGGGTATCTCTGTGAATGATTCTCCTTTCATATTGCAGTCTGGAGGGCATTGGGACATTCTAACCATCTCCTCATTCCAGTTGATTTCAGGGTTGTGCTTCTTCAACCAGTCCGTGCCCAAAATAATGTCACTGTCTCCAATATCAGCAATGTAGAATTTGGCTGTTTTGGTGTGGTGTGAATTTCTATCTTCAGAATAGACTTGAGTCTGTTGCCAAGTAGAATGTCTGATCTAACCCAGGGTATTGGCTGTTCCATCTACATTTCTGATGGAAATTACTTGGGGTAGTTTCATACAGGTGAATTCATTGTCTTTCACGAATTGGGTGTTGATGAAGATTCTTTCTGCCCCACTGTCATGAAGGGCTCTTGTGTTGACTTTTCATGCTGTGATTTTTCCAATGAATTCTACAGGTATCACAATTGATGGTGTTCCTTCATTCTATGTTGAGGCTGGGATCCTTACTTCACTTGGATATGTTGTGATGAGCAGGGGTGATGTATTGTTTATGGTAGTAGTACAGGTACATAAAAAAACTCCACCTGGCAATGCAGCAGGAGAGTAAGCCAAAAATCCTTCTTTGTAAAAACAACCACAAGGGTGGCATGTTGTTCAGAAGATAGAGCAGCAAGGGCACAGGCAGTGATAGTCATGGGGTCTTTAAGGGTATTTGAGGCTGTGTGTCACGATTCCTCCTGAATTTCCCCAACAAGCCCCCAAGTCCACATTTGAGCGCTAAACCATCATCTCAACTCAACCCATTTCCCCAATGTCTGACTCAACTCCATGACTCGAACGGGCCAACTCATAATCATCCATCACGACTCAGCGGGCTTGTTACCGCCTACGACTCACCATTTGTGACTCAGCGGCCCAACTCACAATCCCAGAACCATCCATCCCTGACTCCTCCTCGCCGACTCGTACTGACACTTGATGACTCATTCTGATCTGTAACTTAGTATATAAGACCTACCTTGTACAGTACGTTTCCTTAGCTTAACCACTTGGTCAATCCATAGTGAACACAGCAGAACAGACTTGATTGAGTGACTTGAGGGGCAACTGTGGTCGTAGAGGTAAATGGAGTGGGCACAGTGGGAATTGACGGGGCAGTGGTCATGGTTGTTGTACAAACCTTTTGGGTGGCCAGTTGCTGCCAGTTCCCAGAAGGTGCAGTCGTTGGTGTGTATTTGTCCATGGGGCAGTCTGGCCTGATGTGGCCCTGTTGTCTGCACCCAAAGCATTGTCCTTCCTTTCTATACGCCTCCAGCTGCTCCTGGGTCAGTTCTCCCACTACTGCTGGGGTCTCAGTAGACATGTTGGCTGCCTTTGGTTTCATCCAGGCTTCTTCTTCCACCCTCGACTGTGTCCAGTCATTGTACTTCCTGTCCTAAAGCACTAGACGCTAAGACTTCAGATACAGAGACTACAACGGACATGGCAGAGACAGCGAGCAGCAAGCAAGAGCAAGTGAGGACTGGTCCCAACAACAAGAGGTCAAGATGAGGGACCAGGTGTAAACTACCTAGCTTATATACTAGAATATGAGTTGTGCGAGAATAAAGAAAGAGAATAGGGAACAGGGGGAGAACAACAGCAGTCCAGGAGTTGTGAAGACAATGTGAAAGAACAAGGATGCAGGAGGAAATGATGTGAAACAGGGAAATGGGTGTCTGTTAGGTGTCAAAGTAACAAATGGGTGCTAAAATAGCAATGGGCGCTAAGAAAGGAAAAGATAGGGGGAAAGGCAGCACATCACAACACTTCCATACTGCTGCCTTCTGCCATTTCCTCAGGGTCTTGGTACCCAGTTCAGATTGTCAACCTGTTATATTAATGCTGGGTGGAGGGCCTTCTTATAGAAGTATCATAGTTTGGCGTCTACATGCTTGGAGTCCCATGCCAAAACTTCAAATGCCATGTTGAAATTATCAATGTCTGCAAGTTCCTCTGTCTGTCAGAATGTGTCCAGCGTTCATTATGCTGATCCTCCTCAGTTGTCAGGTTTGAAATCCTCTCTGAGCCAGTGATGAAGGGCATGCCAATCTTTCCATCTACTGGGTCATTCACTGTCCTGTAGTCTTCATCTATTTCTCTGCTCCGCTTGCACACCCAAGGGTAGTGTGGCCAAGAGGTGGGTTTTGCTGGTTTGAAACCTGTTTTAATGACCCTGGTCCGGTTTTAAACTGGCTTAACCCAATTAACCATGGTTCAAATCAAATGTTTGTGAGTTTTTATTTTCATATTGTTTGTCCCCTAGTGTGAGTTATATACATAGCTAGAAAGCTAGTTATTAGTTTGTGCCCAGTCCCAAATAGGATTGGAGCTGAGTTCCAATCTGTTGGCTCGCACCAAGCACAAAAGTACCAGGAAATATGAGGGCCCATGTATTATACAATATGAGATACGTACAGTTTCGCGGAACTTTAACTGATATTATATAAGACAATCTGCATGCCATCAGGCATCCATACCTGACTCTGGCAAATTGCAAGTGCATGCTCAGAAATTTACGAGCCAGCACTTGCACTGAAAAGTGCCATTTAAATGCCAAATGGCAATTCTACTTACATGTAGCTTATTCAGACCGCAGCCACCCCAGACCTCACCAGTGGACATATGCTGATCTGATAGTTTGGATACATCATGTAGGTCTACCGTAAAAAAATAGCAACAACAGTAAATCATACATTTCCATGGTTGTTATGACTGGAGCACCCAGTTACACGCCGAAAGCTTGGACTGAATACACTCACCTCAGAGTCTTGAACCAAAAAACCCAATCCGGCAAATGTTCAGCAAAGAAATAAATCACCCATGCATATCAAAACTTAATTATCATGTTCTGCTGGCAACAAAACAGTCCCGAGGGTCAAATCACTTGCCTGTCACTCTCAGAAATCCATTTTTTGAGTCAAGATAAAGATCTTGACTTGATATTTGAGTCCACCATCCCAAATACGGCCTGCCAGATAACTGATGCGTCTTGGCTAGAATAAAAACCCCAACCTAACATATAATCCAAACTAACACCAAGATAAACCCAACGAGTATTGCTGCGGGGATAACACCCAACCCTATGCCCTGAATTACGACCTTCTCCGTTGCCTCCCCGCTGCTCAAAACACGCCCTGCTGATCTCATAACTCATCTTTCTGCTGTCTCGCAACTGTACCCAACACTCCCAATGTCTCTAGATAGAACAATTACACAGTAGACCAAATCATTTCAGTAGATAAATGACTCACTTACCTGACTAGAGTAGTGACTCGATAGATAGACCTTAGAGTATAAAAACTGGCCTCCAACTCAAAGAAGGCCAGCCTAATGTTTTGCCCTGGAACTTACCTTTACCTTTGCTCAATTGAAACTCCACATCTTCTCCTCTCCTCTTGAAAACTCGTAGCATTTACAGCCCAATAAACCTATTGTATTGAGCCAATTACTGTTACAATTCATATGAACCCCAAAGACCTAACCTGAACCCCTTGTGAACTTTCCCAATCCATCCTTGTGACATCTACACCCCAATGTTTCAATTCCCCATTGATCCCTTGACTGCCAACCCTTATAACTACCAATCCCAACCTCACACTATGCCCGATTACCCCGAATTTCCCTCGCATCACCAAATCCCTACCCTTTCACCTAACCCTACCAGTGCCCCGTACCAATATCTCTGCTATAGTTGTTTGGACACGCTTTAAGTTAACAGTTGTGCCCCATACATTGTAGTAGCCACCTAAATAGATAGAGTTAAGGCTGTTAATCAAAGAAGTCGAATACCAAGTTCTAAACTGACGTTTTGCCCATCTAATCCCAACCTTTGCTGAAAAAGCTCATTAACTCAAGTCTCGACCTGTCAATTGTCTTGAAGGTAGAGTTGACGATTCCTAACAGTGGTTTGAACTGGTTGACCACAGTTCAAACCAGGCCGAACCCAGTTTTTGTTGCTGGTTTGGCAGAACTGGCAATATGTCACGGTGTGGTCCGGTTTGGACCCGAGTGGCAAAACCTGTGGTTCAGCCCACCTGTTGGCAATGCTACCCAAGGGTGATTGATGAAAGAGAGGAATAGGCTGATTTGTTTCATGTCAGAGGGGTATATGGCCTGGTTGAGGCATAAGTACCTGCCAAACTGGATAAGGAATTTGTCCAGGAACTCCCTATCCCCTAAGAACATGTCTAGCTTCCTTCCTCTCTCCTTGAAGTTGGGTGGTTCCTGCCCAGTCATAGGATGGTGGGGGTCCTGGATCTGGGGTTCCTTCTCTTGAAAGTTCTGGGCCCTTCGCTTCTTCTTCCGCCTTCACACTCATTTCTGTGATGGTGGCAGTCATGTTGGAGGGACCAGCAGTTGTGGGGCTTTCAGGTACATATACCGTACTAGCATACATCAGGAAAACGGTTTGTTCTGCTGAAATGGTCTTACGCTGAAACAGATCTGCTTAGTCCAAATTCCGTAAGCTTAGTCCTGGCCAAGAAACCCATCCATCATGCTTGTATGAAGCGATCGCACTTGAATATACGTACTGTTTTTCTCAGCCCTCTTGCACCTCAAGGCATAGTAGCTTAGTCGTAACTAACAGATGTGACTAATTAGTACAAAAGCCTATGGTATGTTACAGAGTTGAAACCCAAGTCAAAGTTGTGCTTGAAAAAAACATGTTGGCGAGTTATCTCGCCTTTATTGGGCAGCGTGGGAATGACTGTGCAGTTCTTTCGGAAACATCTGAGTGGCTTAGGACCCACAACACAATCAACACATTTTGTCAGCCGTACAATTGACTTGATCTCAACTCGTCAAATCCATGCCTGCAGAACTCGCATAGGGATGGATCGGTAGAGGTGGTGAATGGCTATCTGCTGGTTGAAGGCTAGTTGGTGCGTTGTTTTTTTTATTTTTATCGTTCAGTCCCACTGATCATCCCGGATCCGAATCCCAGAATCTTTGTCTTTGATGGCAGCCAGTTACACCAGATTCCCACCAGCAGTTGAAACACAAGATCCGGTTTTTATTGTATGTCCTGCGTCTATCTCTTTGCAAAAGACCTCCCCATCTTTATTGCCAAGTCAGTTTTCACGCTGGCAGCCACACAGTCTCCCCAACCATTGCAGTCAAGGTATGTCTCGCATAGGCTGCCTTCCTTGAGCCTCTTGATCTGACAACTCAATGTTTTACAGGAGAATTACACGTCCGTGCAAGGCACAGTGAATTGCAATGCAGCAGCCTAATATAATACTGATAGTATGTACCAGTGTACTTGCCATGTTCAGATGTATTATTGTAGTATTTACTTGTGATTGATAGATGCGTTTAAATGATTTCTTGCCCGCAATAATCCCAGCGTGAATAGTAAACTGATACATTGCACCCAAGCTTAAGCACCCACCATTAGAATAGGCATATCTAGATTCTCAGACTCAATCATCGAAGATTTAAGCAGACTGATAAAATTCTCGGAGAGAGCTCCTTTCCGAGAAAGCATTTGCGCTTAATTGAGCAAAAACACGCTTAATCGTCTTAACAAGCAGATTTTCGCTGAATAAGACATTTAAGCACAGCGGGCTGTTTTCCTGATGTAGCTACATTCACTACTGAGTAATTGCCCACTGTCCTTTCAATGCATGCTGCCAGTGAATTGGTAATTGAAAATCCCAGCACCTCAGTTTGCATTGGCTCACTCAAGATGGTAGCTGAGTTCAATGTCACTGTAGGGGAGTCAAATTAGCTTGGAAATGTTAGCCATGACACCTGCATACTCCTATCATATATACAAGGATATTCTGATACTTGGCTTAGCTTAGATCACTAAGCCTGACCTCTGGGACACACCTAAAGGTGAGGGAAATGTGTGGGAAACAGGTAAGTGGCTATGCGGAGATGTTGGGAATTACCTGGGGAACTGGGTCATACTCGCACCCCCCCCCTCGGTAATGACTTACTGTACGGGGGAAAATGAGTGTCCGGGGGGGGAAAATAATATTTTCCCATTTGGACACTCATGGTGTACTACTCATGACCGTCAGCCTGGTCTTAACTAAGGGAACCGGTTTTGAATGTTGGGGTGGGCGGAAGTGCTAGATCATTGAAGGGGTTTTTGTTAGTGAACGTCAGGTGGGGGCGGGGGCAAAGCCCGCTGGAGCCACAGGACTCAACTCATGTGGGAGTTGATGCCTCCGTATTTTTGGTTTCTTTTGTTCTGTCAATTTTGTTTTTTCCCTGTGGCGAAGGCGTTGTCTCCTCCCCACTTACACATCGGTATCGAGAGAGATGGAAGTCTACCCGTTTACCTTCTGAACAACGCCCTCCCACCCCCCATTCTCTCACCTTGCCTTTCCCCGATCTCACCGCTGGATAAACAGGTGGTTTTGAACAGTCGGAAGCGGGATGGGTACACTGGTCATGAATTTCTGACCCCCAGTATGCACGGCTGACTCGGTAGTTTGCTCCATAACTGCGGTTGCAAAGTACAATTCCGTTTTTGACAACGTTACCGTCTTCCGAGGGTCAACGTTTAAGATGAACATTCGGCCTTTGTTTCATCACCCTTCCCTCCGCTTCGACGGCGGTTCTCCGAGCTTCAAACCACACCGACGGGATTACCCTATCTGTCCGCCTTTCTTTGGCCAGCGAGAAGAGTCTCCCTAGCCCTGAGCCTTTTGGAAGCTCTTTTTCGAAACATGTGCATGGGATCTACCTCGTGGATACGTTCCAATGCTTCTGGTTTCATTTGCTCTAGGCTTCCCCTAGAGTCTACCACAAACAGTGGCCCCATGAATTGCTTCGCTCGTTTGTAATTCTACCGTTCAACGTGACTAACTGAAACTTGATCTCGTTCGCATCCTTCCCTTCAGAGGTGTTATCATACGTCACATCCCCCTCCTCCTCCATTGTTCTCGGCTCGACGTTCACCCGGTACCCGTTCCTCTCATCACGGCTCTTTCAGTGCCTTTTCCTTCTCTCGAACAGGCGCTTAAACATATACTTCCGAAATAAGCAGGTCTCGAACCATCCGGGAATGATTGGTGCCCTGTCGTCCTTCCCTGTGGTTATGCTTAATCCACTTTTGTGTAGAATCTGAGGGACGCTGCTTACTTTCCTTTCACCGGTTGAGGCCCTCTTTGACCCATGGATAACGTAGTTCTCGTGTCGGCAGACTTCAGAGTGTCCAGAGCGGAAGTTCGGCAGTATGATACGAAACATGCACAGGACGAGATGAAACAGAGTTTAATTAAGATCAATGAGCATATATGCCTCAGCAGCACGGGGAGATTTGGAGAAACAAGAACGCATGGTGGCAAGTTCGTAGGAGTGGCGGGAAAGCGATCGAAATCAGCCCTTCTTCTGAGCCTCCAAGTCCGGTCCAATGTCCTCCTGAGACTCCATGTATGATTCTTGAGTATTGGGACTGACACGCTGGCGAATGTCAATGACATTGTGGGAGGTGTGATTTTGTGCCTGGGGTGGCTCGATATCGTTCAAAATGGTTTCTTTGAACGACTTTTCGTCATGTATGGCGAGTCCGAGTGTCACCCGCACAATGATCAGGGTCGACGCGATTCCCTATGGAAGACAACTTCAGTCGAACACTGAAAAGTCGTTAAGCATTTTACTGCATACCATAATGGTCACGAGGGACTCAAAAAGTAGGTCTGCGGTTAGAATCGACGTGAAGTCATAGCGACGTTGATCAGCCGCGATTTGCTTGTATTTCAGCATACAGGCAGCATATATCATGAGCGCAGTAGGATATATCAGTCCTGATTCCAGTCTATTGGAGAGGGAAAAGGAAGAAGGAGTGTGAGCGAAATTGCGGGACGGCAAGACGACACATTTCCTTACGTAGCTGAGATGATAGTCTTGTACACCGTTGGTACTGATGTACGTACTGGGAGGTATTTTCCCGCCTGGTAGGCAACGTAAAAGATTCTCCCAGCTATGACCTCCAGATGAGTAGCTTTTTGGTTAAGGGCCAGAGCATTCTCACCGATCAACATAGTCAGCAAAAGGTTGCTAACAAGAGCAAGAAATGCAAAGGTCACCATCCTCCAATCACGGTAGACAGAGTCTTCAGGCATCGAAGCCGATACCCAAATTCCCCAAGCTAAGGCCTATTCAGTATGTAGGGTCGTATAAGAATCTGATATGCATACCGTCAGCTGTAAGGGCGACCAAACTCGGGACAACTAGAACCCCAATCCGGAGCCTACGCCCCCAGACAAGATAACAGCGCCAGATCTACCCATAATTGTAGGACAAAATCAGGTCATTAAGAATTCGAGCGTACGAGAAGGACATCCGTCAGGCAACTTGAACGGAAGATGTATGAGTGAAACGGTCCGTGATGGGAGCGAAATAACGTTACTTTGAAATGAGCGTGATGGCTGCTTGGGCCATGCCAAGGCGTTGCATACTAACGGTAGTCAACGTAATGCAGTATCTGAGGGGAGCAAATAGGGCCTACCGCGCAGCAATTGGCCCGTCTGCTATGAAATCCCCCTCGTATTGGTGGAGTGGAAGTTTACTATACATGAACAGGTCTGATTGGCCCGTCAATAGGTAGAAGGCACTTTTGATTCCAATCGAGATAGTAGCTGAGATGTAGAGGGCTGTTGTCAAGACAATGTGGATACGGTAGCCGTGCCGTTTTCGGGTGAAGAGGATATATATACACAAGATGTAGAGGACCGTGTATACGCCTAGTGGAAGGTAGACAATTGATCAGTGGAATACGACGTGAGGCAAATTTTGAAAGTCTCTATCACCATAGAAAAATAATCCGACCTAAATAGCATACATAGCTATAAGTCAATCATCTGTACAACTGTGATTTCTGTCGACGTACACTGTTCAGGACTTGAGGTCTCATGATGAATTGGAGACACCCAATGGGCTCCATGGAGTGATGACCATCCGAGTCGTCAATTGGAAAGCAAGACAAAGACTCCATGTGGGCGGCACCAAGATGATCGAGCAGATACTGGGGGACAGATCTGGAATGGCTGTGGACACGAAAGAGCTCCCCAATGAGCAGGTTAATATAGGTTCCTATCTCTTTCGCACGTTCTGTAGATCAAGATTGCCCCCAGTGATTACTCCTACCTATGATGATCACTTTGTTTGGAGGATCAGCTGGTCTTCCCCCGGCATATCTCATGGCCTACCATAACAATTCGGGTGCTCCAGGAAGAGTGGATGAGATCTGCTCATCAGACCGGTGCCTCCACGCTGCACCCCCAAGCTATTTCAAGTAAGGTGGCTATCCCTTCTACGACCAATGGTCATATCGGGTATTGGGAGGAATGGAGTGATTCTGATGGCCAGAAGCAGTGATCGTTCATCACTCTCATCGTCCCGTATACCAGTGACAACTAGCGAGCTTGCAGTTATTTCAAGGTAAGCCATGGACGTTAAGCAACCAGCATCTTCCCCATAGCACTGGAGTGGGTTCACGAACTCCACTTGTGAAAAGTGAAGATAAAGCTTCTCGTACCACTCGTTCAAGACAGGGGGTGCCGTTCGATCATATCAGCTAGAAGCCTGACAGGATAGTTGCAGGGATCCTATTCGCGAGTCGATCGTGACATTTCATTTACGCCTTGATCACGATGACTTTACCATATCAGACCGACAGGTTTTGGTCTTCTCCTTGATGATGAGCTCCTGGGACTTTGAATCAGCGAACGAATTTTGCCTTGTAGTCGAGGGTAGTGAGAGCTTTCTAGCGATCAAGAACGCAATGGATCTCTTTGCCGTGGCGGTTGTAGCTTTGGATGCTGTCTAGGTTGTTAGATCGTCTCGGTAAATCCAAGTATTCTTGGAGTCCATCGTGAACATTCGATTTGACCACTCCACGCTATCAAGATGTGAAAAAAGATCTGTTGATCATTCAGCTTCGTGTTGATTCTAGGCTGTTCAGACTTCTTCGGGTTGATAGTAACCCATTCTTCCAGGCCAGGCGCGATATCTCTCCGATGAATCGCATCGCGGAAGTTCAGAGAGTTTCGAATTCTCTAGCTTCTACCGAATACATACTCAAACACACTTCCACAAGACTGGCGCCTCGCAACTTTCCTCCCGAAGATACTTCGCCAGAGGTTTTCGTGCTCGTGTGCTTGAAGGACAATTGTCCGGCTTTCAAATACCTCAATCAAGACATAGGGATTCCCAACAATAAGTAACATGGTGTATCTCAAGCGCAACAATGGCCTTGAGTGCTTGAGACAAAAGAGCATATGAAGACAGAATTCGCACACAACAGCATCGATACCAGCCCCGACTCTGGTGAGCTCACAAGCCACATACCTACGATTGTCGTGTGAGATAAGTGAAGCACCTAAGCCATCGATAGTTTTATGGGCGAGCACGACAAAGTATCCGAGGGAGGTCAGGATCACCGAGAGGGTATATTGCATATCGACTATGCCGGTAATTTGAGTTTTGGAGAAAGGCTTGGCGACTATCCAGTTAATTTCGGGTCGTACTAGGTCTGGGCCCCATCTGGGCGGGCGAGAGGGAGGTCAATGACGTGAGAAGATAATTCGATGCAGTATACGCTCATTTCGGCCCATCAACACGCTCAGTATACATCGAGAATGTAGCCATGATCCGCTTGGTACTAGAGATTGACCTCAAGCTCTGCCGCATAGGGCCCTAGAATGTCGTGCTAATAAACTAGAAAGCAGCCTGAGCTTGAGATTGGAAAGCCTTCATATCAGACACGCACCATAGAGCAACTAGCCATAGTCGCAGAGACAAGAAGATGGGATCGTTCAGTCCAAAGGTCATGTGACCGGGGTCTCGGATGAACAAACTACACTGTACCTTGCTGTCGTCGAAGAGTTGCAAGCACAGTGTTCACTAGCATAGCTGAACATTTGCTAACCGAGGGTGTACAGCAGAAGGTAGAGTATTTGAAGGGGCATCGTCTTGAGGTTGGCGATCGCGAGAAAAGCCGGGACGTACGTAACCTCTCCAAGACAGTATGGAAAGAAAAGCCAACGGAAAGGTATCGCAAAAAACAGAACATCCACGTCGAACGAAAGTGTCCTGAGTGGCTGTACCTTCTCTCCCCTCGATGACCATGCCTACTCAACAGCCTCTTTTTGAACGGTTTTGACCTCTCCCTCTGGACGTATAAAACACCCGATGAGGGACTATGATCCCTGCTTGAAGGAGACAAGGCGGAAGACGAGAAGAAGCTTCCGACTTTGAATAAAAGCGATTTCCGGGGCTGTGGGGGAAAGTACTGCTGCTGCTGCTGGTAATGCTGGGGCGAGACAGGGGGTATAATAGTGATGGAAGCGCCTTGGGAAACGATGACGGGTTCGCCTGGTCGGTAGAAAATTGGGTGGGTGGTTGCGGAAGTATTTGAACGGCGGGGTTGTGGACGAGGTGGAGGGATGGGTATTATGCTCGGGTGTGGACGGGAGTGCTAGATGAAGGTGTTAGTGCACGTCATGGGGGTTAGGTGTCAAACTCACCGGAGCCAAAGGACTCGAAACGGGAGTGTTAGCGTAGGAATTAGACGGGGACGGTTTTGGCGGTGTGGATGAACCTGCAGAGAGAAAGATAACAGATAGAAAACAACAAACAAGAGCTAGGGGAGGAAGGCGAGAAACGTCGAACATGGTGGTCATGGAGAGAAGAACGTCAATGCGGGGCAGGCCAAGCCTCAAAATGTCAGTGGAGTTTCGGTCCGCGGCCCACGGAGCCGATGACGAGATGTGCATGTGGCCGTTGTGGGTCGAACCCGGTCAAACGTTCTTTCCTCTTGACCGCCATGATCCTAAACTGGAATAGCTCGTGTTGCACGCCTGTCAAGTATTTCTGTGCGATGATCGATGATTAGATGGAGTATGAAGCGTAAGTGCTTTTTGCCTCGTTCGGGGTTTACCATAGAGCATCGATTAGGTACGTGGTATTCTATATAGCTTGTATCATCCTCTTTACACCATGATTTATGACAAGCAGGAAATTCGGAATGGCCTACCGCAACCTAGGTTTTACCATCGGAAGGTCAGTTACCCTGCCTATGCCTATGCTATCTATCTTTGCGAGGCCATGAAAAGCTCATCCATGATCGTCGGCTTCGTGGTATGTTTTCATGACAATCCCGAGTGATTATCCACCTCATCCCCTTCTAGAATGATGCCACTTTGTCCTGTCATGATAAGAATGGAGAAGTTGAGGAACAGGAGCAAGAAGATTGCATTGATTGGTACGGTGCGTATCAGCATGAAAGGTTCGAGTTGCCCAGTCCATTATGTACTTATCATCTTCCCAAACCGCAGTTCTTTATTACAAGCAGAGACGATTTTGGAACGGCGTACGCGCTTTGGCATTCGGAGGCTAGGCTGTTACTACAAGGGTATAAATATCTCATCCAGCACCTACAACGTCCAGAATCATCACCACCACCTAGCAAGGTAATGTCTGCCCTTTCAATTCGGAGACAATCTCCAACTGATAGTTGGCCTGTTGTAGGGACGGTCCGCGAGTGAGTTATCAAACCCGTTGTGACCGATTTTTTGATCACAGTATTCACGCTAGTTCGATTAGCATCTCCAGAGCTACGGCCACCGAGTTTTCGTACCGGTTATCATTCTGCCTTTTTCGTAACTTCTCGTTACAGGTTGTTATCATACGCCACATCCCCTCTCCCTCCTCCAACAACGTTCACCGATACCCGTTCCTCTCATCGCAGCTCTTTTCATGCATTTTCCTTCTCTCGCCGCTGGCCAAACGTGCGCTTGAGCGTATATTGCGACCTGGCCCCTGGATAGCCCCTTTAGCCGGTAGATTTGAGGGGTGCTGGTGATGGTTTGGAGGTTGATGCTGCTTCTGCAACAAAGAGCGCTTGGGTGACCATCGTCTGGATGGAGGGTTTCAATGGGTGCCGCTGCGGTCGAGAAGAAGAAGGAAACTGGGGATATGGGGCGGTTTGAGGGAGGGGAAGGGGAAAAGTACACGGTAGGGGTGGCCTGGCCTGGCTCTATCGCGAGACGCAATGTATCGATCCTGAATCCCGTCGTCGGTCCACGGCAAATAACTCCGCCACCACCTCGAATATCGGATCGGTCCCCTACGTCTTTTCGTAACCTGAATTTCAACCCCTCTACTCTACCCTCCACCTCGACTACCCCTTCGAATGCGACCCCCCAATGCTCGGAGTTGCCGAATACGTGATGATGGGATATTTGGTCACTGTATCGTGAACGAAGTGACGTCCTGGCTCATCCCGGGTGTACAGCAGCTGCGGTTGAGACTCGAGAGATGGGGTAAGAGGAACCTGACTCGTGATTCAGTTAATGCCTCCGTGTTTCCAGTTTCTTTTTTCTGCTAGTCCCTGTAAATCTTATGGTTTCTTGTTTCAGAGGCGTTTGTTATTCCTCGTTGTCTCCTCCTCACTATACACTACACATTGGTATCTCGGTTTAGACTTGAGGAAAGGAAGGAAGGCTTACCCGTTTACCCCTTCTGAACGACGCCCTCCACCCCCACTATCAATTCCTTCACCTTGCCTTTCCCCGATCTCGCCGCCCGCCAAACGGGTGGTTTTGAACCTACACTGCGACCTGGCCCCTTGGATAGTTATTTTAGCCAGTGGATTTCGGGGTGCTATGAAACCATTCTTAATTATTATTATTTTTGCTCTTCTCTCTCTCAACTGAGAGCTGTTACTCGAATCCCAACGCTTCCTTCTGCTAACCAATCGTCTTTTTTCGTGATTGGTTGTACCTTTCAGAATGGCCCCACGCTTCAGTGTCCACTGGGCTCCGAATGGGTACCTAAACGAAACTTCGTCTGTTCAGCATGTCATTTTGAACGTGGACTGGTCAGCTGCCAAGGTTTTTTCGGTTCTCCTCCGCTCTGCCCAACAGGCGTCTGAACCTTTCCTCTGGTCTTGGCCTCTATTACCGGGCCCAACTTCCCTATCGTATAGCACTCGTGGTGGGCCATACCCATATTCTGTTTTGTGGCGAAGCGCCGGGGTAAAACGTTCCCTTTGGGGAGATATTGGACGATAGAGACATGAGTGATGTGAAGGGACGATCGTTTGCCTCAACGCCTTTTTACAGTGAAAGATTGGACTGGTTTCGTGGACGTTTCCATGGGGGTTATTCGCCTGTGGATCCCGTCATTGCAACTTTGAAAAATTCCCTCCTCCTCGGTAGCTACCACCATCCGTTGTGTCTCTACCCGCTTCAATTCAAACACTTTCGGACGATACAATACGATATCTCATTTTTCCTCTACCACCAAATAACAAGGCTCCTCATCCTCGTCCTCGAGCATGCGAAAATTGAAATTGCAAGGGGAATAAGAGCAAGGAGAACATATTGTGTTTTCAGATCGGGACCTTGATAAGACCTGTCTCTTTCGCGTTCCTCATCTCAAACCTGTTCATTATCTCGTTCCGTCGTTTCCCGTTCCGCTCATACACGTCGCTAGCCATAACGTTAATCTGGCCAATTTGGGGAATCTACTGATAGTTCGGAAACCAGTGCTATTTTGAAGAGCGGCTTAGGTTAGCGTCGTTTGGAAGGGGAGGTATTTGTGGCGGCAGGGATAAGCGTGAATTCATGCCTGGAGGAGGAGGAGGAGGAGTGTATTACACGGCATGGTCCACGTACAACGCGAGTATCCATGCTTCGTTGCGCCGAAGACCTTACCGAGCTCTAGGGGAAGTCAACGGTCTTTTACGTCTTTATGACACGCTTTTACGGATGATTATGGTTACTCAGAGCGGTTCTCCTCTTCCTCTTCCCCTCTCCGTCTTCGAACGGCTGGCTGTTGCAATTCGCCAAACGCACTGGTGCATCTCTGCTTTAACCCAATGAGCATCTGACTTTCCTCTTGAGTCTCGACCTCCACTGCCCAGCTCAATCCCTCAATTACAGGGTGCCCGCAGTGGGGCAGACCTCTCTTCTGGTTTTGCGGCAAGGAGCGTTGGGATAGATGCTCTCTTCGTAGAGATATTGGGCGATATAGCTGTGTGCAAGTGTAGGAGACGAAGTACGATCTTATTCCGAGGTTTCTCGGATCGGGAAGGAATTCAGGGGCAGAGATGAAATTTTTTTGCTCAAGACACGGAGACGATGACTCACTGCTCGTTGCCCACTCCCCCTACCTCCTTCGAATGGTCGCCTTGCTCCCCAACCCCCATCGGCTGGGTCTTGCGTTCGCGTGGTTTTTATACCGGGCTCGTTGTCATATCTGAGTACGGCTCGTTCGTCCTAGGTCGGGGTCGCTCTTCAACGCATATGATTGCCATTCCACAGTGGACCCTTGATCCTCTGAGTATCTCCGTTGTCGTTGATGGGAAGGAAGCTATCAACAGATGACATGATTCCCTGGAGCGTGGTGTTCACGGAGTCGGGCTGTTTCTCCAACGTTACTATGTATTTGCCCTCTAGGAAGAGAATGGGTACCATAAAGGCAAGCAGAATCGCTCGGTTTCGATCGACCCACATCAACGTATCCGTTCTGTTGGTTTTACTAGGGCAAAATGAGAAGACGACAAGGGGAATCTCGGCTGATAGCGGAGGAAAGAGACGTATGAACACTGCGTCGCGAATCCATCGTACACTCTAGAAATGGCCAGGGGTACGCGACATGAGTAGGTCACCTCATCCCTTTTCGTTCTTGCCCGTGGTTATTCTCAATCCACTTTTGCGTTAGATCGGGGACGTCGCTCACTTGCCTTTCGCCGGTTTAGGCGCTCTTTGAACATCAGGAAAATCCGGAGGGACAACTTTATAGAGAATCAAGGCATAACGTTTCTAAAGTTGTTGGAAGGTGTCCAAATTCTGCGTAAAAACCATAAATATGAGGATTATGGTCGTTACTCAAGTCCCTTTATAACGAAGCCTAAGTTTTGCATAATTCGGCCCAAAATTTGAATCTATCTCGATTTGATTACACGAGGTTTAGCGTAAGTTATTCTACTCTATTCCGTATTATGCATCTTTTACGACCAATTTATCCTTCATATAGAACACGACAAGGCACAAAAAGACAGCTAAAGCATTATCTATCCACGTTTATCTACTACAAATCTACTACGCGACCAGCAACTACTATATCCAGATGACCCACCGAACATTGAGAACTGGAGAGAACAGGGAGGCGACTTACGAAAACCTCAGCTACTGAGTAGACGATGAAGAGTTCAATCTTCTTCTCTAGCGATGTATGTTGGTCGTTCAGGAAGAGGAGCTGGTTGATTTGTGATTGATGCCACGATACGAATGAGATACCATAAACCATGTTCTCTTATCGTAAGATTTCAGAGTGTCCAGACCGGAGTTCGGCACTATGATACAAAACATACGGGACGAAATGAAAGATAGTTGGAATAATAATGAGCGTGTATGCCTCGGTAGCACGGGGCGAATTGGAGAAACAGCAACGAATGGCGGCGACCAAAATCAGGCCCTCTTCTGAGCCTCCAAGTCCAGTCCAACCTCCTCCCGAGACTCCGTGTATAATTCTTGAGTATTGAGACTGGCACGCTGGCGAATATCGATGACATCGTGGGAGGTGTGGTTTTGTGCCTGGGGTGGCTCGATATCTTTCAAAATGGTTTCTTTGAATGATTTTTCGTCATGTATGGCGAGTCCGAGTGTCACCCGCACAATGATTAGGGTCGACGCGATTCCCTATGGAAGACAACTTGAGGTCGAACACTGGAAAGTCGTCAAGCATTTTACTACATACCATGATGGTTACGAGGGAGTCAAAGAGCACGTCTGCGGTGAGCTTCGAAGTGAAGTCATAGTGGTGATCGGCCTGGGATTTCAGCTCGCAGGCAGCATATATCATGAGTGCAATAGGATATATCAGTCCTGATTCCAGTCGATTGAAGAGGGGAAGAGAAAGGGATTGTGAGCGAAACCACAGGACAGCAAGATGACACGTTTCCTCACGTAGCTGAGATGATAGTTTTGTACATTGTTGGTACTAATGTACGTACTGGGAGGTATTTTCCCACCTGGTAGGCAACGTGAAAGATCCTCCCAGCTATGCCAACCAGATGAGTAGCTTTTTGGTTGAGGGCTTCGGCGTTCTCACCGATCAACATAGTCAGCAAAAGGTTGCCGACAAGAGCAAGGAATGCGAAGGTCACCATCCCCGGGTCACGGAGGAGAATAGTCCTTCCAGTCACCGAAACCGATACCCAAATTCCCCAAGCTAAGGCCTAGTCAGTATGTAGAATTGTACAAGAAATCATATGTGCATACCGTCAGCTGCAAGGGCAAGCAAACTCGGGACGACTAGAACCGCAACTCCGAGCCTATGCCCCCAGACAAGATAGCAGCGCCATATCTACCCATAATTGTAGGGACAAAATCAGTTCATGAAGAATTTGAGCTCACGAGAAGGACATCCGTCAGGCAACTTGAATAAAACATGACATGAATGAAACGGTCTGTGATGGGAGTGCGATAGCCTTACTTTGAAATGAGCGTGATGATTGCTTGAGCCGTGCCAAGGGGTTGCAAACTAATGGTAGTCAACGTGATGAGGTATCTGAGGGGAGCAATTAGGACCTACTGCTCTTGACCTGACCTCTGTGATATGATATCCCCAATGTATTGGATATGGAGTTCATTATAAATCGACAGGTTTGTTTGGCCCATTATTAGGTAGATGGCACTTTTGATTCCAATTGCAATAGTAGCTGAAATGTAGAGGGCTGTGGTCAAAACAATGTGGATACGGTAGCGGTGCCGTTTGCGCGTGAAGAGGATATATATACACAAAACGTAGAGGACTGTGTATACGCCTAGTGGAAGGTAGTCAATTGATCAGTGAAAAACGATGTGAGGCAAATTTTGAAAGCCTCTATCACCATAGAGAAGTAATCCGACCTAAATGGCATACATAGTTATAAGTCAATCATCCGTACGACTATAATTTCTGTCGACGTACGCTGTTCAGGACTTGAGGTCTCAAGATGAATCGGAGACACCCAACGGGCTCCATGGAAAAATGATAACTGTCCGAGTCGTCCGTCTGAAAGCAAGAGAAAGACTCCATGTGGGCGGCACCAAAATGATCGAGCGGATACTGGGGAACAGATCTGGATTGGCTTTGAACACAAGAGCTTCCCAATGAGCAGGTTAATATAGATTCATATCTCTTTCGCACGTCCCGTACATCAAGATTGCCCTCAGTGATGACATTGATCGAAAGCTACCATCAAGGCATTCTGATACATGATGATCACTTCGTTTGGAGAATCGGCTCTTCTTCTCCCGGCATATTTCATGGCCTACCGTGAAAGATCAGGTGCCCTGCTCTAGGAAGATTTGTTGAGATCTGATCATCAGACCTGGCTATCCCATCTGCAGCGACCAATGGTTATATCGGGTATTGGGAGGAACGGAGTGATCCTGATTGCCAGAAGCAGTGATCGTTCATCACTCTCATTGTCCTGTATACCAGTGACAACTAGCGAGCTTTCAGTTATTTCAAGGTACGCCTTGGACGTTGAGCCACCAGCATCTTCCCCGTAGCACTGGATTGGGTTCACAAGAACCACTCCACGTGTGGAAAGTGAAGATAGAGCTTCTCGTACCGCTCACTCAAGTCAGGGGTGCTGTTCAATCATATCAGCTCGAAACCTGGCGGGATAGTTACAGGGATCACTGAGCCCCACTATTCGCGAGTCCGTCGTGACATTTCATTTACACCTTGGTTGCAATGACTTTACCATCTCAGGCCAGCAGGTCTTGGTCTTCTCTATGATGATCAGCTCCTGGGGCTTGGAATCAGTAGACAAACTTTGCCGTGTAGTCGAGGGTAGGGAGAGTTTTCTAGCAATCAAGAACGCAATGCATCTCTTTGCCGTGGTGGTCATAGCCTTTGGTTGCTATCTACATTGTGTGATCGTCTCGGTAACTTCAAGTATTCTCGGAGTCCATCATGAACATTCGATTTGACCACTCCACGCTATCAAGATATAAAAAAAGATCTGTTGATCATCCAGCTTCGTGTTGATTCTAGGCTGTTCAGACTTCTTCGGGTTGATAGTAACCCATTCTTCCAGGCCAGGCGCGATATCTCTCCGATGAATCGCATCGTGGAAGTTCAGAGGCCCGAATTCTTGAGCATCTACCGAATACATACTCAAACACACTTCCACGAGACTGGCACCTCGCAACTGTCCTCCCGAAAATACTTCGCCAGAGGTTTTCGTGCTCGTGTGCTTGAAGGACAATTGTCCGGCTTTCAAATACCTCAATCAAGACATAGGGATTCCCAACAATAAGTAACATGGTGTATCTCAAGTGCAGCAATCGCCTTGAGTGCTTGAGACGAAAGAGCATAAGAACACAGAATTCGCACACAATAGCATCGATACCAGCCCCGACTCTGGTGAGCTCATAAGCCACATACCTACGATCGTCGTGTGAGATAAGTGAAAC
Source organism: Marasmius sp. AFHP31 (assembly GCA_024721195.1). Lineage (NCBI taxonomy): Eukaryota > Fungi > Basidiomycota > Agaricomycetes > Agaricales > Marasmiaceae > Marasmius > Marasmius sp. AFHP31. The sequence goes on from JANHQD010002980.1 coordinate 68,348, forward strand.
ACCTAAGCAATCGATAGTTTAAGGGGCGAGCACGACAGAGTATCTGAGGAAGGTCAGATTCACCGAGAGCGTATACCGCACATCGATTATGCCGGTAACTCGATTTTTGGAGAAAGGCTTGGCAACTATCTAGTTGATTTCGGGTCGTACTAAGTCGAACCCAGCGTTCCATATGGCTGTATATCAAGTAAAGGCAGAGCGAATGAAGACATGGAATACACTACGGGTGGCTACGTTGAGCCTGGGCGATGTTAGCACATGCTCATACCGCCAAATCAACCTGATTATGTCGAGACCTAGGCAGAGAACAACGCCAATGGTAAATATCGCCATCTAGGAGATGATTGGACAGGCACTCGGGCCAGGACTCGTACACCATAGACGCTACGTGGCAATTTTCTCGCTTGCTCGCCGTTACTGATCACAACTTCGGCGTCAAAACTTACAGAGAGACATACCCAGCTCCTCACTCTACATGCCACGAGTTCGATAGCTGCGTTGCCTCATCGGGGTCCTTGTCTCCACTATGAAGACCCCACTACTTCACGGCTATGGTTGACACCACTACCTCTATCGCCTGCCTTCACACTTTAACAGCTGGGGACGGTACAGTCACTTCATACCGCCTCTAACCCGGTATCCTCCTCGGCTGCATTCGCCCACCTTCTACTATGTTCTATCGCCTCGTCGGTGTCTCACCAGAGCCACTCTATGACCTAGACAATCCGAAGCGACGGGACATGTGATCTGGGAGGGTCACTGAGCCGTGCCCGTGTCTATCGGACGCCCGGTACGCCGTGGTCATGCCACCCAGCACTAGACGATGCAACCCCGCACTGCTGGTTCTCGCAATGCTTCCAAGCGTTCTTGTATACCCAGTATGTGTGGATGATTCAATACATAACCCCTCGAGACACTTGTGTTGTCGCTGACCATTCAGTTACACCAACCCTTTGCTCACTCCAACTACTTATACTGCTTACAATGTAGGCTACATCATCCCATCGAAGGGGTGCTCATCGTCGACGGATAATATTCTTGCCTCCTAATGACTTGCAGTTGGCCCGTTTGACTCACCGCATCGATGTCAGAGAGTGCTACCTATGCACCTCCATTCATTGGTCTATTTCATTGCCAATGCCGACAAGAAATTAAAGGGTTGTCGGCACAGGCAACGTGCAGGCGATCTTCAATGCTGCACGATGGCAAACGACTTACTCCGGTTTAGCAAATGTTTGCTGCGCATTTTCACAGAATCTCCGGTATATGTCCCCACCGAACATGATATATGTTCTGTGCAGGAGCCAGATCAGGACAATGATATTCAGGAAGATTTTGTGATCCCGGAGGAACATGACTATGGTAATTCAGATGATTCTACTCTATATTGAATACATATGAGGTACAACAAGAGGCTACATTTGTACCATAATATGATTGTATCTTGTAATCTATGAGGATGTGAAGTTATCGAAATACATACAACAACACCGTAGCTAGATACCATTTCCCGGAGAGCGTTCCCGACTGAAGCGTATCGAAACGGTATGGATCTAGTTGCCCGTAGGATGTAGCATTCTGGCTAGCTATATCGGCTACGGACCCTGCCGTTCCGAAATGGGACCAAGTGCAGGTTTTCTTATTTCTTATTTCTTATTTCTACTAGGTCTGAGCCCCATCCGGGCGGGCGAGAGGGAGGGCAATGACGTGAGAAGGTAATTCAATGCAGTATACGCTCATTTCGGCTCATCAACGCGCTCAGTATACATCGAGAATGTGCCCATGATCCGCTCGGTACTAGAGATTGACCTCGAGCTCTGCCCTATAGGGCCCTAGAATGTCGTGCTAATCAACTGGGGGGAAGCAGCCTGAGCTTGAGATAGGAAAGCCATCATATTAGATACGTACCGTAGAGCAACTAGCCATAGTCACAGAGACGAGAAGTTAGGATCGTTCATTCCAAAGGTTGTGTGACCGGGGTCTCGGATGAATAAACTACACTGTACCTTAATGATGTCGTCAAAGAGTTGCAAGCACGGTATTCACTAGCATAGCTCAGCATTTGCTGGCCGAGGGGTAGAAGGCAGAAGGGAGAGTATTCGAAGAGGCATCGTCTTGAGGTTGTGATCGCGAGAAAAGCCAAGGTTGGTGGTAATGGTGGGTGAGGCAGGGGGAATGATTGGAATGGAAGCGCCTTGGGGAACAACGACGGGCTCGCCTGGTCGGTAGAAAATTGTGTGAGCGGTTGCGAATGTGTTAGAACGGCGGGGTTGAAGACGGGGTGGGGGGATGGGCATTGTGCTTGAGCGTTGGTGGTGTGGACGGGAATGCTGGGGCGTTATGTTGGTGAACGGAAGAGTGGGGTTTGAGGACAGACTCACTGAAGATAGAGGACTTGAAACGGGAGTGTATGCGTAGGAATTAGCCCGAGAAGGTTTGGGCGGTGTGGACGATCCTCCTACACTCCTCGACCGATGCTTTTTATGCCCGGAACTACTCCCTGACCGATGCCTGATACTTTCTTTAAGCGCCATAGCTTATACGGAGGGCGTCGTCGGCGTGAACAAATTAGCAGGATGGAATTGGCCGGTTTTCTCTGCCCAACGACGATCGCCGTCTTGCTTCTCCATGTGTCAACGGTAGGCGTCTGGGGAAAAGTCGTATTCGGTCATCATGGTAGTTTGTGTTCAAGGGCGTGTTTTGTAAGTGGTAGCTTTTTATGTGCTTCTGAGGGCTGTGTGGCGTTGTTGCCTTTTTTTCGTTCCTTTTGGGTCGTGACTCGTGTCGCAGGGACGTTGACTGGGTATGATGTGGGCTGTCGTGAATGATGTGTATGTATCCGGGGGTATAAGTGCACAGGAATAAACGACAGATAGAAAACAAAGAGCAAAAGCTGGGGGACGAAGGCGAGAAAGGTCATCAACGGTCGGACATGGTAGAACGTCAATATTTTAATGCGGGGCAGGCCCCAGGTCCAGGGTTGAAGTGTCAGTGGATCTCCGGCCCGCGAACCCCGTCGGAGCCGATGACGAGATGTGCATGTGACCGTTGTGGGGTCAATCAAACGTTCCTTTCCTCTTGACCGCCATGATCCCAAACTGGAATGGCTCGTATCGCCCGCCTGCCCAGTATGTCTGTGCAATGATCAATGAAAACACGGAGTATAGAAGCGTAGGTGAACATGAGAGGTTTACCGTAGAGCATCGAGCAGGTGAGTGGTATTTTACCCAACCTATATCATCCCCCTAACACCGCGCAGAAACTATGCAATGAAATTTGGAACGGCCTACCGCAAGCCAAGGTTTACCATTGGAAGAAACTTATCCCGCCCGCTCTATCGTTACAATGCCACAAATATCTCATCCAGCGCTGTCCTGAGGCGCTACAACCTCCATGATCGTCGGCTGCGTGATACTTATCCATGAAAATCCCGACTGATGATCCATCTTATCCCTTTAGGTACGACGCCACTTCTCCGACTGTCATGATGGGAATAGTCTATAGAGATGTCGAGGAATAGGGACAGGTACAAGGTTATCGCGTTGATGGGTAAACGTATCAGCATGAGAGGTTCGAGCCGCTCAGTCTATCTCCCCAACACCACGTTTATAAAGCGAGCAGAGACGATTCGGACCGGCTTACACGCTTTGGCAACCACAAGACTGCGCTGTTGCATCATCTCACCCCGCCCCACTCTACTCTGAGGAGCTGACAACGTCTAGAATCGTCACCACCACTACTAGGTAACCGTTCACCGTTTTTCCCAGTGAAGCTTCCAAGGACATGAATGGTTTATCCAACACGGCTCCGAAGAACCACATATTGCTATCAGGTTCAGATTTGTCATCAATACTTAGCTCTCCGCGATCAGTCAAGGTAATGTCTGCCCTTGCAATTCGGAGACGATCCCGGGGAGTTGGTACGTTGTAATGATTTTCTGACCCCCAGTACGCTAACCTGGCAGTCTTGTTCGATTAGCAACTCTATAACGACGGTCACAAAGTACAACGTCATTTTCGTACCGGCTTCTGAAGGTTATCGTTCTGCCTTTTCGCATCATTCTCTTCGGGGGTTGTTATCATACGCCACATCCCCCTCCACCTCCATCGTTCTCGGCTCGACGCTCTTTCAATCCCTTTCCTTCTCTCGCCGTTGGTCAAACGGGCGCTTGAACGTATACTACGACCTGGCCCTTGGATTGGACGGTTTGCTTTATCGGACGTGTTTCGGGGTAATAACAATGGTTTGGATGCTCATGCTGCTTTTGCAGCGAAGAGCGTTGGGTAGCCGTTCATCGTGGTGGAGGAATTTGAGGAGAGGAAACAACTTGGTGCCGCTGTGGTCGGGAAGGGGAAGGAAACTGAGGGTATGGCGGTAGGAGTGGGCGGAGGAGAAGGTTTTCGAGGAGTATCCATTTTCTTTGCGAGGAATGCTACCACAACAGCAGTACTTTGACACACCCATCCTTCTGCTCTCTCCCCGTTCCCACCATCAGTCAAACTGAGACTACCCGAATCCAAACGCTTTCAAACGCTTCCCCTTCCGCTGCCGACGTCTTTTCTGGTGATTGAATCGATTCCCGCACGTCTCACTGGGGGTTGGCCGTGAACGAACGAACTCGTCGTTTGGGTAATCTGAACGTGGACTTTGTCAGCCCGCCAACGTTTTTTGGTTTCTCCTCCGCTCCTGTTCCAACGCACTTTGGTAGCCGCCGCTGGGGGTGGAGGTATTTGAGGATGGTGAGATTGGGTTACGCGGGCTGCTCAACGGCGTTGAGGATTAAGGAAGGGTAGGGATATGGTGTGGATTTAAGCCTCTCGACGCTAGTACAGCACACTTCGTCGTCTCAATAGACAGCTCAAGCCCACTCGTTCTTTGGTCGTGAGAGGAGGAAAATCGTGGTCGGACGGTTTTCACTTCTTTCTTTTTTCGACTGGCTTAACGAAACACCTTTACCCGGGCAACTACTAGGGTTTTCCCCCTCTCTCACTTCTCTGCGTCCTCCTCGAATGGTTGGTCGTTGGAATTCACCGAACGTTTTTGGTACTTTCTCTGCTCTAGCCCAATGGCGTCTAAACCTTCCCTTTGATCTCGACCCTCCATTACCCAGTTCAATCTCTCAATCATGGGCGTGCTCGTAGTAGGGCGGACTTCTCTTTTGTTTTTTGCGGCAAAGAGTGCTGGGCTAACCGTTCACGCTGCGGAAATATTCAATGATGTAGAAATGGGCGCTATGGCTGTGCAGTGCCGGCGTAGGAAGGGAGGAGGAAGGGGTGTTCCTTTAGGTCGAGAGGGAAAGGGAATGGCAGAGTGAGGAACGTTTTCTTCCTTGAGAGTTCGAGAGCTTGAGACACGGTGACGATGACTCACTTCTCGCTGGCCCTCCCTTACCTCCTTCCAATCGTCGTCTTACTTCCCATTCCCCCCATGGGTTGGGTCGTGCGTTCACGTGGTTTTTATTTCGGGCTTCGTCGTCGGATTCGGATTAACGGCTAGTTGCGAAGCGTACTATGGTGAGCTATTGTTAGTACCGCCTTCATATAGGATCACAATCAACACGAGTCTTCAGCTTGACCATCATTCCTGGATCTGATCAGTGATCGGATATCTTCGAAGTATGATGCAGCGCGCGCCTCCGACTAGACTCCTGAAATCGGCGGTTACGATAGAAAGCATTGAAATTCATCGACTCAGGTTAGCAGACTACGGGAGACGAACGATGAATAGGACGATTGGGGTGGAGGGACTGCTGTGTGAAGGGTTGATATGGTAAAGTTTCGTGGTGTTTGTAACCCAGATCTCCTGGTCCTCAACTGCGGCCCATGGCGTGGAAACATGGAATAGAGTCCATCAGTCATCATTGACGCGGTCAAACGGGCTCATAAGTATCATAGTGGAGTACAGCCTGCTCAAGAGCCTCGGCGATATCAAGATACGATCAGACTTCCTGGCAGCGTGCGCTGGCTCTCGCCTGTAATTTTAGCGAGGGAAAATGGACTTCGATCCCGAGGTTGTACTTTAGAGTCTCGAAGACTTCGTCTCCAATCTAATCTCAACAAAAACAAGGGGCTGCGTCAGTCTGCGTGACACTCATATCGAAGATGACGATGTCCAAGTAGCAACACTTACTGTTGAAACGATGACCGTTGACATGGAGAGCGGGAAACCTGAGGTAGCCACTGGTTGAGAATCAATCAATGGCGATACTTCGATGGCATTCGCCTCATAGACCACGGGGCAATTCGAGTTTGTGGTCGGCCTGACGATAACTGAAATGATCAATCACAGATAGATGCTGCGGCCCACATATGTCTCATCTTCGGAGATCTGACATTTGGCTTTTTTTGATGTCTTGACTTGGGTTTCAATACGTCGTTTAGCCTTGTTGCTCGACACCAACAACGGCAAGGTGGGTGATGTGAATATAGATCCCCTCGAGTCTGACAGATGCTGGGACACTCGTGATGGGACCCCTCAATAATTGGATAACAACTCCAACTGAAATTCCTCGTCCCTCTTGTTCGTCACACTATAATAGACATGGCATAAGGCACTACTAAGTATAAAACTTCAGCTTGTATTTTAGCAGTTTCAACCAGTGCCGGAGGCAGCTGTTCACGGCCTTCAAATCATTGAGTCGTACATATGCCAATACGGCGTGTATCCGAAAAATTGATTTGATAGATATGGAGTGGTTGTACGGCGCCGGGCAATCTTCCATTCTCCTGGGCCTGGCCCTGTAGCCAGCAGTCGAGACTCAATTGTCAGCCTCGCCTGCTGAATTAACTTCTCATCTTACCAGTGTTTTCCCTCGAAACCAAATTGATATCAGAGTGCGATTCTACCTTATGATCCTCAAACTCAGATCATGGACCATTGTTCTAGAGCTGATCAATCCATCTGTTGTGTCTCTTCACATGTACATTCTGAGTGTTGGAGGTCAATTATTTCGAAACAATATTTAAAATACATTCTCAGGCGCCCTACCTGTCTTCGGGGGGTAGTTCACCGACCTATTGCTCTCGAGATTGATTGATCATTGGTGGATACAGGAGAGACCAAGAAGATGGTAGTAAGTATCAGCATCTTGTGATATCATTTCTGGCACCTTTGTCATCAGAGTCAGCCCAGGCCATGGAATACAAGAGTGTCCAATTGACCTCAAGTATCAGAAAACGTTCCAATCAGTGATAGTATACAAACTGCGGAGATCAAGCAATCTGAATAAAAGGCCATTGAACACAGTGCTCTAGAAGAACTCTTTCGCACCACAACCAAACTACCCGCCTTATCCTCATGTCTCAAGAAAAGTTGCAAGCAGGACTGCAGCTCATTATTCATGCTGTCACTGTGTATCGCTGGTTCATGGTATGCTCTATTTGGATATTCCTCTTATCTTTTTACTGACCAAGATTTTTGACTAGTCATTTATGTGTAGGTTCTCCATGATTTGACAACATAATGAACCTAAATATTTACCCAGATTCTGCTGTTATTCTGGTTGTCTATGATACTCTCCTCAACCTGGACATGGAAATATGCTTGGTGTGGAGGTCTGCCTGGACAATGGTGAAAGTCCTTTATATACTCCAGCGGTATCTTCCATTTATAGATGTTGTGGGATTATCCATATATCGTGAGTAACTGAATCCTTCACAAGTCTGCTACTTACTATTTGTCTGGTGCAATAACATAAAACTGATCAATCTACAAAGTTCAAGTGTTGACAGATCCAGCTCAATACTTGCTCACAGCCAAAATTAATATTTGTTTGTCTCACTTCAAGCTCCTCATCTGTGTACTAATGAAGCTTCAATAACAAAAAGGGATTGGATATGCTGGTATCCTTCTTTCAGAGGGTAAGTCATATGTACTGAGCATGGGTGCTTGACTTCCTTGATGACCTTGTTATGCATATTTTTTCAGCTCTGATGAGCCTCCGTGTATGGGCAGTCTGGGGACAAAACAAGTACATCACAGCTGGGCTAGGAGCACTTTACATTGGGTGCTTTGCCCCAAGTACAATTTTTCTTGGAAAGTTCATCCAAGGATTGACCAGTAAGCCACAAGTTATATGCATGTTCATACTGTTCTGATTGATAAATGTAGTTGACAATCTTCCTATTATGAGAAATGATTACTTCTATCTGATTTTCACAACAGTGGTGGTCTATGACACAGGTGCAATTATCTATCTGTTAAGGACGAGACTTCAGAGCTGATAGTGTAATAGTCACTTTTGTTTTGATGATGATTCCAGTCGCAGGTGCTTGTAAGTCATTCTCTTGGGTTTTGACATGTTGATCTGATATACTATGCTCAGATCAGAGAGGTGGAAGGGCTGGTGTTGCAAGAACAATGTATTGTGATGGTGAGTCTTAGAATCACCCCTTTGTGACTATTGAAACTGGATGTGCTTTCCACTTGTAGGAATTATATACTTTTTTTTGCAACTATGTGAGTCTAGGACATGCTGAATGTTACACTAACACAACCTTCTCTCTGATTGTTCAGTGTACTCCATGATGAACATTGTCATCTTCAAAACTAACCCAGTATGTTCTCAAGCTTATTGTGTAAACAATCCAACTCTTAACTTCTGTACATCATCATAGGACATTGTTGGTGCCCTTACTATGTAGGAGAGCTACCTTGTACCATGGTGATTTGATGTTCACATGATACCACTCAGCCTGGAAAGAGCCTTTCATTCAATTATCACAAGTCATACCATCCTTCACATTCGACAGCAACCATACAAACAAGTGTTACAACTCGAACATATTTCAGACCCTAATCATCCCTAAGTCTGACCTGATTAACCAGGAAATAGTGTACCCCTTGGATTTTCAACTAAAATCTATGCTCCCATGGTCTCTCACAGCCCCCAATACAACTTCCCAATCTTTTTCCTTATGCCAAGCATACACCTCAGCCTCTAAAATACATTCCTTGCCAGTTTACTATTGTTTACCCTCACATTCTTTATGCTAACCATATACATTATCTTTACAATACATAAGTGGCCCTGAAACCTGGACATAGATGCTGTTATGAGTCAAAATACTCATCTAAGGGCCAGTAGCTTAGATGGTATTCAAAGAACTGAAGCACCAAATTGACAACCCCCAAAGATTGAACACAATAGCATCTCAAAAGATACCTTGGCAATCTCCTTCTCAATAGCCCTATGACCAACACCTGGTAAATGGTCAAGAGGATTGTCCTGATTGTCCTGAAGCACTAAATGCTAAGACTTCAAATACAGAGATGGTGGTGGCAGAAGTTGTCTATCAGACACAACAACAGAGATGGCAGAGACAGTGAGCAGAGAGCAAAAGCAAATAAAAGAGCTGGTCCCAATGACAAGTTAGATACATTGCAGATAGAGAGAGAGACAGAAGTAACTACTCACCTGGTCCCAATGACAAGAGGTCAAGATGAGGGACCAGGTGTAAACTGCCTAGCTTATATACTGGAATATGAGTCACATGAGAATAAAGAAAGATAATAGGGAACAAGGGGAAAACAATAGTAGTCCAGGTATGGAACGATAATGAGTCCAGAACAAGTAACTGTTGTGTATAAAAGAACAATGAGAACAATGGATGGAATAGGTTGTGAAGACAATGTGAAAGAACAAGGAGATGTGAGAGAACACAGAGATGTGAAGGAACAAGAATGCGGGAGGAAATGATGTGAAATTTGAAAAGGGGAAACCAGTGTCTGATAGGCGTCAATGCAACAAATGGGCGCTAAGAAAGGAAAAGATAGGGGAAAAGCAGCACTTCATGACATTACCCCCTTCTAGGATTCATTGTCCGTGATGACTAGGTCCCTTCTCAATAAGCTGGTCCTGCTGCAGCGGGGAACTTCTTGTGGAACTGCTTAACTATTTGAGGGGTGTTCTTCAGGTTCTGTGTGGGTTCCCAGGTGTTCTCCAACTCTGAATAACCCTTCTACTTCACCCAATACTCCAGTTGTCTCCACCTGTACTGGCTCTCCACCACATCCTCTACCTTGTACTCTGGTTTGTCCTTGTCCTCCAACTTGATAGGTCCTGGTGGTTCCAGCAGCAGCCTGTTTACTAGGTCACCTTTAAAAGGATAGAGCTTGTTGACATGGAAAATAGGGTGGTGCCGTTCCAGCTTTTCTGGTAGGTCCAGTTGGTAGTCCAGGTCCCCAACCTTCTCCAAGATCTCAAATGGCCCCAGGCTCTGATCTCCCAGCTTTTTACTTGACTGCTTCAGCCTAAAGTCTGACCCATCCAGTCAAACAAAGTCTCCCACATTGAACTGATGAGCTTTCCTTTACCCCCGTTCACACCCTTCTTTCATATGCAGGTTGATCAGGTGTAGTGCTGCGCCTGCATCTTGCCTGACCTTCCTTAGGATGTCAATGCGATTTTCGACCTTGGAGATGCCCAGCCTTCTTCCTACAGGGATGTTGAAGAGGGGAGATAACTGTAGAGGAGCTCAAACGGAGAGAGGCAGTGAGCAGAGTGGGTGCAAGAGTTTAAAACGAACTCAGCAAGGGGTAGATGTTCTGACCAATCGTCCTGCCAGTAGTTCGTGTACAGACGCAGGTACTTCTCTACCTCTTGATTTGCTCTCTCGGTCTGTCCATTGGCCTGAGGGTGATATCCTGAGGTGAAGCTGCCTTTGATCCCAAGTCGCCCTAGAAGCGCCCTCATGAGCTTGGCATTGGACTGTGGCCCTTGGTCCAAGATGAAATGAATGGGTGAACCATGTAGACAAAAGATCTCCTGGTAATAGATGTCGGCAACTCCTTCAGCATTCATGTTACTGGTGCAAGGAATGGCATGTACTTGCTTGGTGAAGAAGTCAGTGCAAACCAGGATGGTGTTGTGCCTGTGAGAGGTGGGTAACTGGGTGATAAGGTTGACTCCTACTTCTTCCCAGGGTCCCTACAGTACATCAAGAGGTTGAATGACCGAGCGGGGGTGGTGGTGAAGCTTCTTCTGGGCACAGGTGTTGCATCCTTCCACATACTTTTCTACAAATGATTGCATGGTGGGCCACCAGAGGTGAGTATCAACCAAGTCTAGTGTTCCATGGAGTCTGGGGTGACCTGCTGTAGGGCTATTGTGACACTGGCGCACTACCTCTTTGCGCAACTCTTCGCCTGGGGAACATAAACTCTGCCTTGATGATACGCCAACCTGTTGTCTTCCTCCCATTCCAATAGTCCATTGACCAGACAAGACAGGCCCTTCAACTTCAGCTCTCTCAGTCCTTCTAATACCTCTGCTTCCTGTTCTGATGCACGCCTGATCTGCTCCTCCAGAGGGTTCTGTCATGAAGTGCCGCTTTTCCCCCTGTCTTTTCCTTTCTTAGCGCCCATTCCCCCTTTTAGCGCCTATTTGTCACTTTGACGCCCACTTGTTACTTTGACACCTACCAGATACCCGGTTCCCCTTTCTTCATCATTCCCATCATTTCCTTCCTCATCCTTGTTCTTTCACATCATCTTCACAACCCATCTTATCTATTGTTTCCTTTGTTCTTCTTGTTCTTCTATACACAACAGTTACTCGTTCCAGACTCGTTCTTATTCCATACTTGGACTACTATTGTTCTTTCCTTGTTCCCTATTATCTTCCTTTATTCTCGTGCGACTCATATTCCAGTATATAAGCTAGGCAGTTTACACCTGGTCCCTCATCTTGACCTCTTGTCATTGGGACCAGGTGAGTAGTTAATTCCGTTTCTCTTTACCTTCAATATATCTAACTTGTCATTGGGACCAGTTCTCTACCTGCTCTTGCTCTCTGCTTGCTGTCTCTGTCATCTCCGTCGTCGCCTCTGCTAGTCAACTTCTCTACCGCCGTCGCTTCTGTATCCAAAGCCTTAGCGTCTAGCGCTTTAGGACAGGTTCACCAGGGCTGTGGCTGCAATCCTCATGAGTACCTCAGGTCCAAGGACGATGTGCTGCAGGTTGTTGTCACTTTCTAGGACTTGGTGAGCACCCATTTGGGAGAGGGGGTCAGCAAGGGTGTTGGCTTTGCCTGGTTGGTGGCCAAGAAGGAAGTAGAAGCAGGAGAGATATAGCGCCCATTGGGCCTGTCATCGACTGAAACTTTGAGCAGTTCCCCAAAACTCTAAGTCGGAGTGATCGGTGAGAATTTCGAACAGCGAGGGGAGACCTTCAAGGAAAAACTGCCAGTCCTTCAGTGCATCTATGATAGTGAGCATTTCCCTGTTGTAGATCTCGTAGTTCCTCTCAGCTGGTTGCATAGAGGCTAAACAGAAAGCGATGGGGTGCCAGAGTCCGTCTTCATGTTTCTGTGAGAGGACTCCCCCCGTTGCATAACCACAGGCGTCTACTTCTATCTGTGTGGGTTGTTCCAGGTCCCAGAGTGTGAGTACTGGTGCAGAGATAAAAGCGGTGTGAAGTAGGTTAAAGGTGTCCTGCTGTTGGGTCCCCCAGTTGAAGCCAATATGTTTTTGGGTCAAGTTGTTGTTGGGTGGCGCAATCTTGGCAAAGTCTCAAATAAAGTGTTGGTAGAAGTTTGAAAAGCATAGAAATCCTTGAACGTTCTGGAGGTTGCGGGGTGTAGGCCAGTCTCGAACTGCTTTTACCTTGTCCCCATCCATCTGTACCTGTCCTTTGCTAATGATGAGTCCAAGATACTCAATCTCTGTCTGTCCAAACTGGCATCTCTTGGGGCAAAGGTATAAGTCATGCTTCTGGAGTCGGGCAAGAACCTCCTTGACCAGAGCTTGGTGCTCCTCCAAGGTGCTGGTAAAGAAAAGAATGTTGTCCAGGTATACTGCAACTTTCCCTAAGGCAATCAGGTCCATGAAAATAGAGTTCATAAATTTGTGAGGCCAAAGAACATAACCTTGGGTTTGAACAACCCTTGATTCGTTGCAAAAGCAGCCTTCCACTCATTCCCTTCCTTAATCTGAACATTATTGTAGCCCCAGCAGACATTGAACTTGGTGAAGTACTTGGTGCCTTGCAAACGGTTGACTATGTTGGTGACAAGAGGCAGGGGGTATCGATTCTTAATCATGTACTTGTTGAGTTTCTGGTAGTTCTGGACAAAGCAAAGCTTGCTGTCTTTCTTTTTGAGAAAGAATACTGGAGAGTGTCACACAGCGGGCAAAACCCGGGTCAGTGGACAGTCCACTGACTTAAGTTCAGTGGACAGTTCAGTGGACAGCCGGTGGACAGCTGTTTCACATCATTGGACCCGGGTACTGATTATTGCCGGTTCCACGAGGCGATACCACCTGCCATGTCGTTGGCCAAAGGGGTGAAGACGAAATAAGTGTACAATGTTGTGTGCACCCTCGTAGGTTGAGGAAATCTGTGAAAATACTATTCGGCTAATTGGTCTAAAGCAAGGTATGGGCTCTGCAGGCTGCAGATAAATTAGGGTGTCCCCAAACAAAGAATATCATTGATAAATTACTTTGATGTATGCAGGTTACTTTACAGAGGGCGAGCAGGCAAACCAGGATGAGAAATCATTGATAATAGTCAGGTCCAGGTCCTTTGTTCATTTTGAAATAGAAATCTGCATAGTTCTGAG
>JANHQD010002981.1:0-71996 GCA_024721195.1 Marasmius sp. AFHP31
TCCAGACATTTTGGTAAACGTTGCGAAGGGTGTCCTGCGAGCAGGCCTAAGGAAGTGGTAAGTATACGGCAGTACCACTAACCTGATGGCAGACGTACCGGTGCAGAGCATACCCTGGATGTTGATTGGTACGCGGCGATTAGCCTTGTGATCCTATAATGAAGATAGGAATGGGAACTTACGATGTAAGCCATTCATTGAACTGTGAGACAAGGGACGCCTGTCCGGTTCCGGTTGAGTTGAGCATCCCCGAGATCAGGTTCGGGTTGAAGCAAGCAGCCGCGTCGGGATTGGAAGCAGCGTTTGCCAAAGCGGCGGAACATCCGGAATTCCTAGGAAGATTTACAAAGCGTTAGTCGGTACGGCCCAACCAGCGATTTCCCGCACCTACGTTTGACCTTGTGCATGAACGAATGGATTAAGGGCGACAAGCGCAAAGGTAACGGAAAAGGTCGTTCGCATCATCGTAAAGGAGACTGAAAGAAGTTGGGATATTGGAAGCAGCGGGGTACTGAGTACGAAACATCTTCCATGGCTCTCTTTATACACCTTCACTCGTATAGCCTTCCAACTAAGAATATCTTCGAGTGACGATTTGCAAATCGTCAGCCAAGCTCGCTGCGCGAATATGGAGTCGAGTGGAGGATGAAAGTCACTGCCTTTCCGCGACTTTTGTCATTTCCGAACATCAAGTAGTTGACCGGCTTAATGAATTATCCTTGAATGCTGAGGTTCTTTTACACGTAAATCAACATGAAGATTAGCCTTCCTGTCGTCCAGCCAACACCAGAGTGAAGCCCCCGAATGAATAGGATTGCGCTATCAGGACCGTGCAGTCGAAGAGGACGGCCATGCGCAAGTCACTTTGAAGAACTGAAGGGGCGTGGGCCAGTGAATTAGCGATGAATAGGACGAAAACTTGTCACTCACTCGTCTATCAGCCTCGTCGAAACCTCCTGTTTCAACCCCGTAATTTGGCCTCAGGAATGACGACAACCGCCATGTTTCGTGCACTACCCTTCTTCTGGTCGAAAAGTGGCACCAGTTGAACTTCCCACTTGGCTTGGCAATTCAACAATTGCTGTTGAGCCCACTCCATTCGGTCTTTTAGAATTACAGATTCGATCACCGGACCGAGGGAGCAGCGGGCAATGTGGAGCTGTTCCAACTGCTCGGCACGAGACGAGGATGGGGGTTCAGAAGGGACGTCCGCGTATAGAGGATGGGTACGCGGGAGGTTTATTTGGAGTGGGATTACGGAGTTTGAGTCGGGTCGCTCTCCCGTCGCCGTCAAGGCCGGCGGGGTCGAAGCTGAGTAAAGACGTTGTTCTACGTGCTGCATGAAAACCTCCCAGCTCTCGTACGCTGTATTTGGGAGCTTCCCGAGACGCTGGAAGAGGACAGAGGTTCCCGTTCCCGAAGTATCACTCCCAAGCGTACCATCCTTCGAAATTGGATCCGAAGAGTCAACGGAAGCAAAGGTAGGGGCAGCAATGGTTCTCAAATTCCTCCTTGGCGTAGGCGCCGTAGCATTCTTCGAAGCTGTGAACTCGCTGGGGGCGATGAATTCTTTCGTACCAAGTGCGATCGGCGGATGAGAGGTTCCAGATGTGAATGCGTCTTCCAAGATTGGCCCGACAAGAGCTCTCCAAACGACCTTCCTAATCCCGAGCTCCCACTTCTGCTTATTTCTCTCCTCTAGTTCACCCTGTGCCGCAAGGTGGTACGCGCTCGCTGGTAGCGGGTGCGGGAGACCTGCCTCCTTGAGCAATTCAGGTCCGTCAGGGGAGAGGGGAAAGTCATTGGGTCGTAGGAGGTTATAGCAGCAGGGAACAGTGACTGCACTCGAAAAGTACCAACGCCTAGCCTGTCGCTCTTTGCTAGCATGGATGAAAGTCTGGAGCGCGTCGATATGCAATGAACCACAAGCATGCAGAGCAACTATGAGAACTGGTATTCGGTCTCCCTTCGCATTCGGTGGTACGATAGAAGATATCCAGTCATCAATAACTGACACCAGGCTCTCTGGCGTAATGTCCAGCGTCTTGTGAGTAACCTTTGCACCCAAATCTGTACTTTTCCTTTCAACCTTCTTCTCCCTCGACTCAGCTCCGGTGATTTGGTACTCGTCTGAGTCCAATGCGAGGATGTGCTTCGCTGATAGCACGCGGTGGAGATATCCTTGACCGCTTCCTACGTCGACGATATAATCGCGTGGAATATGGGAAGGGAGAGAGTGGATATACGAGGCTAGCCGAGTGATTTCATGTGCCTTCTTCATGGATACCCCCTTCATCTTTGCCTTCCACTCGCGGTGAAGTTCTTCTGACGTGTTGCCGATTGCAATGGGTGTCCGATTTAGAGAGTTTTCTGTAACATGGCGATGGAAATTTTTGCCAGATGGAATGAGCGGTATATCCCGAACCTGATTTGGGTGGTTATGGAGGATAGTAGCGATATGAGCAGGATCAATCATAGCTAAGAGATCTCGATGCAAGGCGAGAGGGAGGTCGTTCAAGTTGTGAAGCTTTGTTATACAATCAGTGAAGACGGCTATAGAGAAATAGTGAATACTCACCTTCCCAAGCAGGTACTTCGTGCGTTTCCTACGGAGTAATCAAAATCCGTAAACCCTCGTCAATCCAGGGATTTGCTTGTGGAAAAGCGCGCGATGAGATTCAGAACATGATGGTTGAAGCCCAAGTTTGAACGGTCTAAAAAATTTGGACCGTCAGCCCCGGACCGACGGACCGCCAGTCCAAGAGAACTTCCGGCACGCTTGAATCTTGGGCGTCTGTGACCCGTCGCCCAAAACCTCCATCATCGCTCCCCCGAGGCTGCAATTATGGAGAGGGAAAGATCATTGCTCACAGACCATCTCTTGAAACTGTCCTCTAGGTCTCTCTATGATGCAGCAACTAAGCATGAGTTCCTCACAGCAGCTGGAACTGGAACTCTAAAGCACCCACGACTAGCTTTTTGGCTTTCCCAAGACAAAATCTACGCGACACAAGGGTATCCTAGATTTATTGGGTCCCTCATCGCTAATATGGCCTATAATAAGCCCCATCTCAAGGGGATGTCGGAGGAAGAATCCTATCACCGCGTTTTGAAGACCCTCATATTCTGCTTGGAAAACATCGGTCGAGAGATCGACTTCTTCACAACGACAGCTGAGAAGTGGAACCTAGATCTGGGGGGTTGGAAAGACAGAGATACTACGAAGAAGTACCTGGCTGAGATGGACAAAGTCGTGACGGATCATGGTCCGGGCATCGAATGTGGTCTAGTATTCTTGTGGGCTATGGAACGGGTGAGTTATCGCACTCTGTCTCGTGAGTGCCAATTTCGACGGTGAAGGAAACCAGGTGTACCTCGACGCATGGACATACGTGAAAAACCAACTGCAAAGCAGCAATCCCAAGTCCGACGACAACCTCACTGTTGCCGCGACATATTCATTCGCCGCCAATTGGAGCAACGACGAGTTTGTTGCCTTTGTCGAGAGGCTAGCTGATATTGTCGACTCACTCGATATCGCTCCCGGCTCTCCTATCTGGAAGACTTGTGAAGAGGTCTGGTCGAGAGTAGTCGAATTGGAGGTGTCTTTTTGGCCTGAGCGCGGAGAAGAAATTACGCAACGCGAATCATCCTAGGTCAGTACGCGACGATTCGAAAAAAGGAGGACAAAGATCAACTCCTGAAGAAGTATGTAGTTGTAATGAGCAAGACAAAAGCAATGTATATGTTCGATCGCGAGAACTTGCCATGTGTTCCCACTGGTCCAGTTTCGAGAGGGATATTCAAAAGTTTCCGTATTTATGAAGTGTACTTGATTTGACTACTGAGCATGTTAATGCGAAAACGATGAACATTGCTCGTTTTGCATCTCTATTGCCTCCGCCCAGCGCACCCATAGTCCGGCCTTGTATCCATGCGACCGTTCTACGCTCGGATTACATTCGGAAGCACAACGAATGAATTTAGGGGCTAAGGGAGATGAGAAAGATAGGGAGGAGAAGCGACGGACACCGCCAGGAACTGAGGCCTGAGGTTTCGTGTCCATAACGTATTGAGAAGCAGCAGCCCAGTGGATGAGATGGCAATAACAGGCGAAGACGACTCAACCATTGGCAAGCGGCCACTTGTGAGTCGTCCTGTCGGGCAGCTTCTTGTCAATGCCAACGGCGGCAACTCTGAGTCTTCGTATTCCCTTCCCGACAGTCAACGGCCCTTCCAGAGGAACAGAACTGTAGCTGGGTCGGCTGTCCCCACCTCACGTTAACGAACCCATGTTTGTATACAACACTTGTTAGAAGCAAATGAGGCACAGGATTGATAATGTTTCTGACCCTTCGGTACCTTCTGTATTATGGACATACACATGGACGATATATAGACAGACGAGCGTGTTCATTCTTGATGTTTCCAGTCTTTATACTTTTCTACCTGTATTCACACACGAGACCATCTAACTCCATAGGATTCTACGCTAATCTTTTCTCTTGCTTCATCTTTTTCTTCTCCTGGTCGAGATGCGAGCTCGTTGATCATTGCCTGTAGAATGTCGATCAGAAAGAGGATCCGGCAATTTCCCATTTGCATACCTTGTTGACAATCAGTGATCAACGTTGATTGACGCTGGGCGTCTATATGTACTTCAGTCTTCTGGAGCTTATGTCGGCATCTCCTCCGCCTGAGTCTCTTTAGGGGACGTTGGCTTGCAAAAGTTTCACAATGGCGAACGAGACGGCTCCGAGGATGAAAAGACTGAAGAGAATTTCCAAATCCCTGTTTGCCTCTTCGAAGCATGTGGGATATAACAGCCGTCAGTAGTTCGTGGCCTGCCTCCATCCGGTCCGTTTCGCGCAAGGGGCCAACGGCGCTGCGTCCGGTGGAGCAAAACTCGCGACGAGCAGGTGATATCGCAGTCAGGGCGAAGTCTTCGTGACATAGTGCTGAAAATGTATTCGTGATGAGCTGACCCCGTTGTTTCAGCCTGGATCGAGGGCACTAGCTTCCTGGCGAAAGGGAGCTAGAAGTGAACGGAGCTGTTTTGTCAGAGCCTGGGCCTCTTGGTCGAAACTTTTCGGAAAGTTCTGTATAGCCGGGAAGATCGCAAGTCACGCCGCGGTACAACACAACAGCGAGCAGGATTGTACTCGCCTCGATCCACTTAAGTAGCTTCCGTTCTCGCTTCTTTGCCTCTCCAGGACTCATCTTCAATGGCGGAGAATTGCTCGCCACAGCCTCGAAAAAGTCCTGACAAAGTAAAAGCAAGTCTCTCTCAAGGCGACAGTTCTGGAGGAGAGACGAATCTACCAGATCCTCGAAGATGCCACACAACTCGCTGTCGGCACCCGAGTGTATGCCCTCTACGACCGCTGTGATGATTCGCGTACAAGCTAACTGACATGCAAGGTGGGCCGGGTCGTGCGATTCCCTCCCTGTACAGCGACAGTCGGCCAGGCGAAACGATATCTGGCATGGGCGAGCAGCCTCTTCTGGGGAGGGCGAACCAGATTGCTTCGTGTACCCTGTGGCAAGGCGGATTGCCCGCTGCACGGCGTGATCCTCGATAGATACGTCTGGAGATAGTTCGAGGTGGAAACGCTTGGGAGGTCTCTTCAACCTGGCCCTCACGACATCGTCCATATCTTTGTCGGTCTGCGAACCATAAGTAATATGAAGCCACCTGAAACATCGAAAAGAAAGAGGAGACCGTGCTCACATTTTTCTTTATCCACGCCACCACGTCGGAAAACATTTTATTCCAGTTTGAAGGGAGGCTCTTCATACCTGCTGGTCCAGAGCCCGGCTCTGACCAGGGGAGTATGTGTTTACAGAAGAACACGAAGACGAGGTCGATGTTCCTCAATTCATCTAATAAATCCCGGGTTGGTTTGCATTTCGAGGTGCAGAACTCGATCCATTCTGTACAGAAATGCATGGTTGCGTCGGTGAGGCGTCCGTCTAGGCTGTAAACGTGGACATGAGAAGAGCTTCACAGGACTGGAATGGATTCAGGGTCTTACAAATAAGCACGTGTCTCACTAGCCGAGAGGTTCTGGAGCCAGAGTCGCGCGAGGACATCCTGCTGTTCAGGTACGTTGATGTAGAATTTGGGGCCCGACCGGTTTTTGTCGACCAGATAAGCTTTGAACGACGTAAGCATGCGAATCTCGTCTCTGTCCTCCCCCTCCCCCTCCCCCTCCCCCTTCTGCTCCCCCTCCCCCTCCTGCTCCCCCCCCTCCTCCTGCTCCTGCTCCCCCTCCCCCTCCTCCCTGCCGCAGATCGAGTACATCATTCTCAACGAGCGCATCTCTCTCAGCGCTATGCCCACTTTTCCCCATTGTAGTCCTAGTGTCAGCTCGATACATGCTGAGGACGATGACACATGAGGAGGAAGTATGATAATAGCTGCGAGAATGCTGAGAATCTCTGCATGGTCGAGAGAGGTACCTCTCTCGAGTATATCGTGATACCGAAGGTCGAGATTACGAAAAGGGGATTGAGGTCCTAGATTTCTCCCGTCGAGAATAGCCTCGAGCTGTTTTGGGGGATAGCCGGACTCAATATAGCTGACAACACCGGATGCGTAGGCGAACTGGCCGCAGGATTGGTCAACTAGGACATCAAGTGCACCGGCTGGGGGCCATGGATTAGTTCGGAACGTCGCTCTCTTGTATTCGGACCGACTGCTGATCCTTTGTAGGTGGTGCTCGAAATAACGTCTCAGGTCCGCGTTGTCATCCAAAGCAACGAACTTGGTCTTGTGATAGAGAAGCGGATCATTGAATACTTCTCGGATATAAGATTCCGAACGGCTGGTAATGAAGAATCGGAGCGGGAAACGTGGATATTCAAGAAATGCGGTTCTAATCGTTTTGAGAAAGCGGGTTCCCTCCGACTCTCCGCAACCATCCAGTCCATCGATAGCAATGATAGTCGGAACCTGTGTCGTGCCGAACAGCATACCCCGCAGCCATTCTCCCCAACTCCGATCCATGGTAGGTACGAGAATCAACTTCTCGAACTGGTGTTCCAAACTGGCCCCTAATATGTTGGGATCTTCCGAGAGCCGCTTTTGGATAGCACGTTGCGCGGATGGTGTTGTCGGGAGGCCACGTGCAAGAGTGAGTATGAGCTCGCTGACGGTGTTGTTGTGTGCTGCGTCGGATCGAACGAAGAAAGAGGTAAAGGGGCGGTGTTCTTTCTCCCATGTATCACAGATGGTCATCGCTATGGCTGATTTTCCAACGCCTACTGGGCCCTGAACTAAGCAGATTGGATAATTTTCCTCCGCACTCGAACCCCACTCGTGTATCTCCTTAAGCTCCTTCTCCCGAGTCCCTTCAAGACAGTACCCTAGCGATTTCTGTCGTTCCGCGGTATGAGATGTCCCAGAGCCCAGGTGCGTAATCAAGATTTCCTGGACGCTTGTTGCCGATGGTATACCATGGAAATCTTTTTTACAGGTCAGAACGATTTTCAGTGGACGAGGAGATGGAACTAACGATAATGATGGTTTGTCTCATGGATCTCTTGAGACCCGCTTGCGTTGTTATTATTTTGTGTGCCTCGGGCAACGTTTTTGAAGTTCACCTGCATGGACACCCTCTCAGCATTCGAGCCTCTACCAGCGCAGAAGAGACGAGAGCCAAGTCGCCAGCCTGGAAAGATAGCTCGGCTGGTGAGCCTTAACGTTGAGCGTGAGCAGAACAGACGAGAAGGATCGGCGCAACTCGTCGTGGCAAACCGTGGTGGTCGCTCAGAGCTACTACATGTTCTTGCCTCGTTTGTTCATGCAGTCCTAAACGCCGATGATCAGACAGATTGCCGCCTAAGGACTCCATGACGGCTCCCGTCTCAAGCGCTACGTATGTATACAACGGCGAATATGAGAACCTGAAAGCTGGTCGCTGACCGCTTCTCGCGCTGAAAAGTGTTGTAGCGCTCATCTAACTTGCACAGGTGGTTGTGCCTGGTTATGTAACGCTTTTGAGGACGCTTTGACCGCCGAGTCTGCCATATATGGGTCCAGAATCCCCGAGTACCTGCCAAACATGTTAGTCTTCCACGGCCTGTCTGGCGACTCGGGACTCGAATAATCTGAAACTCCCGCGTAACGCCGAATGATCAGATTGCTGTAGGTGCTGTTGAGTACTGCCGTCGTGCTGCCGTCACTGCCATGACAGGGAGGTAGGACCCCGGAATATGCCCTCTGATGTATGCGCCGCAATCGGATAAGATTTTGGATATTTCGGCTTGAGGTAAGGGATGAAACGGATGATTTTTTCAGTTTTTCGACGGAATCTATGATCCGCTTTGGGAGACAGGGTACGGACGATTTTCGGCCGGTTAGTGGGAGCTACATACAGTAGCGGCACAGATTGATGTCCCCCCCCAAATAAGGAAAGTGGCTCCGAAGGCAGGGGAAGGCGTTGCACTACCACTGTGTTTTTGACCTATCTTCCACATCCCCTCATTGCATTCTGCACAGAATTTTTGCTACGGTGACATAAGAATACCTTTTTCAGTCGATTGAGCCTTGGTCGAATTGGCAAAACCTCCCCCCGCAGGTTAGTCAGAGTCGGCCTGGGGGAGACTACCTCGGGGCTACTGCAACCTCTTGCTGCAGGCGGGGCATAATCGATAATCTCCCACAACAGAACGGTTCCGTTACTCCGGCTTTCTGGACTAGCACCTCAGTGACCTCCAGTAGCCTTTGGGGAACAAATTTATCATGGCCCTATCAATTTGGACTCGTGACAGCTAACTGCATAATCGTAGGCCGTCCCAGGGGCCAGGAAATCACCTGCTGACCAATCTGGTCACCCCACGGTGGGTAGCTACTAATAACCACACTGCGAACGCGTTCCTCGACGCGTCGTCATAAAGCTCCATGCCGCTCGCGACTGGTCCAAGCGAGGGAAAACTAAAGAAAGCAGATGGGATTTTGTGGGGTGGGGACCGATTGGTCAGCACGCAATTTCCTGGGACGGCCTACGATTATACAGTTAGCTGGAAGCATTGAGCCCAAAGAAAGAACTCACGGGGGAGGTACATGAGTCAGAGTCATGATTATATATTGTTTGTGTCGACAACATAGTTATATACAGTACTGCGGCGCGCCAGTAGCGCGCTGGGAAGAAAAACAGCCCCTTCCGGTGATTTTTTCCGGATTTTTTGAGGTCTGAAGCTAAGGGCGGATGAATGGGAAGCTTCCCAGTAAAAGGCTGGCAGCGGGACGTTCGAAGCAGGTCTGCATATCAAGGGACGCGTCATTGTGCATGCATAAGGGATGTTCATTGTTTGGGGCAGGGCTAGTCTCGCCCATCAATTGAGGTTCACATCCACAAGTGATGTACATGTTGATATCACATACACAGTATGCCTACACCTTGCCTGTGAGACCGCGGCAACAGGAGCCCACGATGTCCAGATCTTTTCACATCATCGAGCCTTACGATTATTGAATATTGAAGAACTAAGGAGGGTATCACCAACGTGTTGAGTAAGATATTTGGTTGGGAGAAAAAAAAGTACACTTGATAATCACAAAAATGCCCAAAACAAAGCAAAACATAGATCTCGACCCAAAAATGAACGGATTTTGGGAGGAGTGCGGCTTTGTGCCCCGGAACGACGAAAGGGAGGCTCGAATCGTGCAGAGGCTCGCTCCCTTCATCACCGTTGTTCCCGAACTTTGAGCCACACAACCCCGATAACACCTACCCCAAACCCTGCAATAAAAGCGAAAAGAACCAAAACATCTCGATAATAATTGTTCGACCCAAAACCAAACAGCTATGTGTCACCAATCGATTAGTCTCCCACATCTCCCATCGAAAAAACAACTCACCAAATTCATGATCAAACTCGCCGAAACGTTCACCGGAACCCCTTGCAACGTATCCTGAATCATCAAACCCGATCCGACCTCGTTGACAGCCATCGCTTCTAGACAGTACTTAAGTGGGCATAACCACTGTAACCATCGGAGGACGGGAGGGATTGCGTTCAGGTGGACGAAGAACCCGGCGTAGGTCATTTGGTAAAGGGCGGTTAGGGCGGAGAGAAGGATGGCGATGCCGCCGTTGTGGAAGAGAGTACCGAGGAGGAAGTTCTGAGAGGAGGTGATGAATGGATGCGGTGAGGTAGGATGAAGGAGCTTGGACTTACGAATAGTGTCATTGCTAGTGTGTATAAGACGAGGATGAAGAGGAACTTGAAGTAGTTTGCCGCGTTGTGCGAAAGACCTGCCATCCAGTACGTTCTACAATGCATAGTCAGCATTGCACAGCTCGACACCGAACGGAATACGACGACAACGCACATGGTAGAAACGATAATGGTTGGCACAACTCTCAACGGAATGACATCGAAAAGGAAGCGTGAGAGCAACCACGCGGTCGGACTGAACATCAAAGAAAAAAGTCAGCCAGCTGGGTGAGATACACAGCGACAGACGAACCTGTAATAGCCACTCGATCTTTCACGCAAGAACAACGGTCGTATCTCCACTATGTTGTACAACGCGCTCAGTGAGGAGAATGCGATGAGTGCTCCCTGTACGAAACAGATATCGGAAATCACGAGTAGCTCCCACACAAGATTCACACACCAAAAAGAACAAACACCCAACCCTTGACTGGAAACCTGCGATAGTTTGATCCGTCTGGTAGTACAAACCACCACAGAATACACCCAATACCGCCGCGACAGCCACATGGGTCAGGAAGAGTGACTTGTCCCTATTCAGAGGTGAAATTCGTCATCAGACCCGGCAATATGGAGCAAGATAATCCTCTTACCTCCTCAAAATCCTCCATTCCCTACCCGAAAGATACTCCAACTGCGTCAAGAACGTCGTTGCATACCTCGACCTTGGTCTCCCAGCTCCACTATCGACCAACTCTAGATCTGAACTCGAACGTGACGTCTCCTCCTTGCTTGCGGGTCCATTTTGATGCTCGTGGATAGGTTTCTCGTTTCTGCTCCCACTACCAGCATCCGAGTTGAGGCGATCCTTCCTTGATTGCAAGAGGCTCAGAGGAGGATCGCTTGCTACCTCGAGAAGATAATCCGCAACGTTGTACCCCTGTTGATACCTTGGGACATCCGCACTGGAGTTGGCCAAGTAGTCGATGGGAGCGAGGGCGCCAGGTCCGGAGTATAAAGCGTGTCCATGGGAGAGAACGAGGATAGTGTCGAAGGCCTGGTATAGCTGCGAGCTGAACAGAAAAATGGGATGAGTCAAATAACACGACATTTGGCGGGTATACTACATACCTCGGCTGATGGATGGAAGCGATCACCGCCGTAGGATTCGACTGATCGTGGGCTATCGAACGTAGCACGTTCGCTACTCTCCATGCCGAAACGGAATCCAAACCTGCATAGAGGAGCCAAGCACGGTAAGTTCAAACTGTGTGTTTCAAAGCAGCAGAAGAGGATACGTACCGGAAGTAGGCTCATCAAGAATCAACACATCCGGACTTGCAATCAACTCGAGCCCAATGCTAACTCTCCTCATCTCACCACCACTGATTCCTCTATTCCTCCCGCCACTTGCCTCCGCTCCATATCCAATCCGGGTGCTCCTTAGATGTGAGATACCTAATTTTTCCATGAGTTGTTCTACCTGCGACTGCTTCTCGACGTCGGGGATGCCTTCTGGTAGACGTAGGCGAGCAGCAAACAGGATTGCTTCATAGACGGTGAGCATTGGGGGAAGAACGTCTTGTTGCGGGACGAAGCCGATTCGAGGCTTGAAGTTCGAATTCGAATTGGAGGAAGGGAACGAGACGGAACCGGACATCACTCCTGATTTATGTTTCCCAGCAAGAATTTCGACGAGAGTTGTTTTTCCGGCTCCTGAACGACGCGAAAGCAAGGAAGTCAGCTCTTGGACGGTATCGAAGATGGAGGAACATACCACTGGGCCCAAGAATAGCCATCATCTGCCCAGGCACAACGCGACCAGACACCCCATCCAGGATAACCTTGTCGCTATTTGCTTCCTGCGCGTCCTTCTTCCGGTTCAACCATCCCTTCGCGCCAGGTATAATATAGCTGACGTTGTTCCACCGTACGGTCACCCCTCCACCGTCGAGATTGTTGTACCCAGCCTTCCTCGCTCTGCGCTGCGCGCACAGGCCAAGGAGCAATAGCAAGAGGGCGATCAGCAGCAGCCCACCGACAACCGCCAAGCCCGCAATGACGCCTCCACTCAACGAGGATCCTCCACCGCCGTCTGTCGACGTCGAATTCGTTCCCCCATCATTATTGTCGATAACATTCTGCCTAACACATTCCCCAAACGCGCATCCGTCAAGCGAGAGCCCATTGGAGCCGAACACCTGCTGAATGGTCTCTTGTTTGAAAGCACAGGATGCTTGGTTGGTCGTGCTGTCAGGCGAACCACACTCGATGCCGACGTCTCCCGCAAGTCCGTTGAGTACTAGAGTCAGATTCGTGGTTCCTCGGCCACAGAACGTAGCGTTCGGTTTACATGTGCACTGGAGATTTTTGCATGTGTAGCTCGCTCGTGAGTCGGCCTCTACTTGTTGGTTGCACGAGTCGGCATGACAGTAGAATTGTTCTTCGCCGTCGTAGAAGAGCTGAGCGTACAAGGTGTTCTGGGAACCGAAGGACGTCACATCTGGGATGGGGCTGAGAGATCCATCGACTGTCCGAATGATGTTGAGAGAAGATGCGCCAGGGTAAATGGCTTTGAGGGTCGGGTTCTGTAGAAGCAGTAACAGGTGATCAATACATATATTCCTCTTGAATATGAATGAAGGGATACGCACGTTGACCGCACAACTCATCTGACTCGATGAATAGACCTTCGGGCTTTTGTTGCACACCATCGTCGTATTCAGACTCATGCCTGGTGTCCCCGACCCCGCATCCCCCTGGCCCCTCACAGAAACAAACGCGCTCTGGCATGCATTGTCATTCCCGCACACATTGCACGCAGTCCCAGACCACCCTCCATCACATTGGCATCCTAAAGCTGTTATGTTCGGGTTTCCAGACGATGTAGACGTGTACCGTCGTTGAGTGCCCTGAAATAACGTCCCTCCGCAGGCAATTTCAGCACAGGTCGACCCTCCGAAACCTGTTGGACACGAGCAAGACGACTGGTTTGGGGATCCATAGTTTTCGCACGTCTGAGAGTTGACAAGGAGAGAGAGGGGGAGTAAAGCCGGCGTTTTTGTAAAACTCCTCGTGTTCATGTTCATCCTGTTCGCTCAAACATCCGACTCGCAGCCTGTAGGCTCCTATTGTCAACACCAGTATCAGCAAGAATAAAAAAAACAAGAGAGCTCACTAGAGCAATCTGAGCAATAGCCTCGGGTTGGTAGCGGACGGTGGTGGTTGGGAGGAAAGAATGTGGGGATAGAAGACGATGGAAGTCCCCACGAAAGTCTAACCAAGATGGCAAAGCAGCCGACGATCTGAAATTTCAAATATCAAATGGCATGACCAGGGAACGCCCAAAAAGGAAACATGTAATTGAACAATGAGCGCCTATAGTTTTAAGCCTCCGTTGGCAATCGCTAGCGCCGCCCCGTAGCGGCAACTTGGTTCCCGACTCTCAACTTTCTTGATTCCACTACAGACCTCCATTCAAAGTCGATAAAATTCAAATTCATTAGAGAGGTATTTGGGTACCAGAACTACCAATGTTCTCATGTACAATGCTAAAAACAAATGGATATCTGTCCTTCTGCACGTTAGACGAGACCTTCATGAATTTCGGAGTCGGGACATGAAGGCAGTCTGCTGATCAATTGCAAACATTTAGAGATATCCTCGTCTTGCAGGCAGACCCAAGAGAAGAACGAGGACTTCAAGCTTGTAAAGCATTCGGATACATTTATGTCGACAGAGACCTCCCGACGGAATTGAAGGAAGAGAACAAGAACGCGACGGGACCAAGGAACGTTAAAGCGGTGCAAACAGCTTAAGTAAGTATTATTAATTTTTCTGCGATAATTCGAGGCAAAAAGACAAGGGCAATTGCCTTTTAGAATTACGCTGTTTCACATGACTGTAAGGGTCACTTATTTTTCCCCACATACACACCCTCTGCCATCTTCATAACTCCTTTATTGTCCTGACGGATGCCAATACACACCCCATACGACGGAATCCACATTGCAGCAACTGGCGCTCAACGCACCGCCACTCGGAACTCGGTGTCCTAAAGCGCTAGACGCTAAGACTGCAGAGGCGACGGCGGCAGAAGTCGACTAACAGAGACGACGACAGAGAGGACAGAGACGGCGAGCAAAGAGCAAGAACAGGTAGATGACTGGTCCCAACGACAAGTCAGATACGTTGCAGATAGAAAAAGACAGAAATAACTACTCACCTGGTCCCAACGACAAGAGGTCAAGATGAGGGACCAGGTGTAAACTACCTAGCTTATATATCCAGTCAGAGGTCTGAGATATGAGTCGTGAACGAATAGGAAAGACAATAAGAAAACAATAAGAAGACAATAGTAGTCACGTATAAGACAATAGCGAGTCCGGAATGAGTAACTAGGAGATGAGAGGAGACAATAAAAACAATAGAATGAATGGGTCGTGAAGAAGGTGTAAAAGACAATAGTGTGAGAAGGAAATATGTGGGAAGGGGGAACGGGCGTCTGGTAGGCGTCAAAGAAACAAGTAAGCGCTGAAAGGGGAACGGGCGTCTGGTAGGCGTCAAAGAAACAAGTAAGCGCTGAAAGGGGAACAGGCGCTGAGAAAGGAAAAGATAGGGGGAAAAGCGGCACTTCATGACACTCGGCGCCTAATGGCCCAATTCGTCAACCAGATCATAACCTCCGTGTCCCCTTCCCTCCAACGACTTGTCCCATCCTCTACATCCATTAAGTCATCTAACCTGGCCACAATAGAGATAGTCCGCGTTCCCCACACACGCTGCAGCATCTACCATTCCTCCACCTTCATAGCAACTCTCATTGCGCTACATCCCCATGATATCCGTGACCCTCCTCACGTCATTTGATCACCTTTTTCTGCAATACTGTACCTGTCAACATTATTCCGCGTTCCAAAGTCGTACGATTTCTCTTTCATTCCATCCGCATTCATCCCGGCCACACTGTACTTGCTTCTTTGAATTATCTACGTCCATCCTCCAATGGTTACCTTTGTATTTCACAACTTTCTCTTGGACTACACATGCTACTTATGCACCACACGATACAGTATGATTCCAGCTCGGATCATGACAACGATCCTCGCTGGTATATAAGCTCAGTAGATAGGAACCATGTACCTCAGTTTCCGTCTATTGTCAATCTCGTTCTACAAGCTTCAAGCTACTGTCTGGTGTGTTTCTAGTCTCAAGTCTTGTACTAACCGTTTGTTTTCGTCGTCTTAGGTCTTTGGTAAAGCCCTTCTACGATTGCGACTGTCTGCGTAACCCCAAAAGGACAATCCTTACAAAAACTCCGCGTTGCTGTCTGGTAGACTCGACCCGGAAAACACACCTTCGATCGGCGATCTCAGGTGTCCGCGTTGCGTGTAGGATCGAATCATACGTGTGAACCAGTCAGAGGCTCTACTGGTTTCGGGTGTTATTCATTTCTCCGCGTTCCTTATTCTCATTATTTCGTCTGGCTTGACGTAGAAAAAGAGGCCTGTTACAATGACCTAGATATGTGAGGACATAATGTTACATTTTAGGACATCCAGGCAGGAAACGACATGCTGTGCAGTGAAAATTAAATTCGAGCAGGCAAAGGAACCCTCTTCCTTCAGAGTCAGGAACACTAGTCGCCGTAAGCCTTTGTAAGCTCGTACAGGCTTGTACTTGCAATCATTGACGGACCAAACTTGTGTGAGCTCAGTCTCAATCTTTTGCAGAATGCAGAAAGTGGAAAAGGGGATGTAGGGACAGAAGGGCGGGTCATCCGAACTGTCCCCAGTGAGGTACATTCCCTGCCACACACGGAATAGGTGTAGGAGAGGGGCCATAGATAGTAGACTTTGATGTCGCAGTCACAGTCTTTGTCGGAGTTTTAAGAACTACCTGAGGATAAACTTCGTTAATTCCTGCCTTCCAAATCAACGAAAGACATGGGCATACCTGAGCTCAAGGGCGGCTCTTGACCCCGAAGTCGAACTGCCATGACTGGATCCCTGCGCACTCATATCGAACCCAGACATTCAGGCGACCAGAAAGCTACCAATGAACAATAACTCGAGTTTAGAATTACGTGTCCTCGATGAGGAGAAATCCTGGCGAATATACAGCGAGTTTTGATGCAGGGTTTCGGTAATGGACGTTGTAAGTAGAAGGGATAATCTATACACAAAAGTGCAGGTGCAACTAACGCTTCTACGAGTCTAGAGAATGCCAGGAATGTGTTGGCTTGACAAAGGTTACGCACTGCTAAGATAGACAGAACAATAGGTAACTCTGTTGGTTATATCTTGGAGACTGGTTGATTCGGTGGGGAAAGGTAAAGACAAAGAAACAAGACGACGGCTCAAAATACAATCTTCGACGGACGAAACACCTCTCGATGGGCAATACGACTAGACCTCTCGATGGATCTTATGTGACAACGACGGACAACAAGACCACTAGATGGGCCAAACGATACGACAACGAAACAAGGACGACGGTACGACTTAAATGATTCGAACAATCAACTATGCGATTCAAAGACTTTCTATTTCTCGACGGATCACGGAACTTGTTACAGAAACTGGGCAATGCTCTAGATAGGATACAAAGCTGCTTTAAATGCTAATGCGTGTGGGCAGATGTTCCGAACTTTCCTACTAATGTGGGTAGTACTTGCTAAGGAACCTACGTAATTCCTATGTCCTTATATACTCGTCCAACTAACTATCGTACTAAATATATATCTGCCTGTTTATTCTAGGTTCTGGTAGGAAAGTTGCCCAAAGAGGTAGAATTCTGCCCTGTCGACCAATATTTCCTCCTAATCTAGGCTGTCGGACCTACCGATTGCGTGCTCAGAGGTTATAGTTCCACCAGCTCGTTCTGACTCAGACCGTCGGGACTATCTACACAATCCCAATTCTCTCATTGGCTCTAGCAATTTTCTTGCTCAGTCATCCTACTTTCCGGAACTACATAGTTCCCTAGTGCTCTTTCTACTCACTTCATTCTCCTAGGGCTATACCAACCTAGACCTTCACCGCCGTAGTCAACCTCTTCATTCAACGCTCGCTATGCTTACGCTGCACTTCTGGGATGAAGCTCCCGACGGGCAATGGCCCGTAGTCAAACTAGTTCAGGAGTTCTACAAAGGTGCGTCATGATCGACACTCTTACGTTCATGAAAGTCTAATAGTCTAACTTCCATTCTATAGAGATCTACCCTGCTCACCCCGACGGTGTAATGGCAGGCAACCTCCCATATCATCGACTCTGGCGTTTAGCTACGCTCAGTTCTACTGTTATCTCACCCGACGGTTTCATGGCATTGCTCCTTCAACACTTTATCCTGGCCAGACACACTTGCCCGGCGGCCGTCTTCTTTTTATCCCAGAGTGATCCTGCACAGGCTTTTCTCTACGAACCAACCGCTCTTTCTGAAGAGTCCTATAACGAACTTACTAGAATTACCCCCTCAGTTGAGAAGTATGCTCATAGTATAATGCGAGTAGGATTTCTTAGTACAGTTATGGCTCAGCTGCCCAAGTATTCTAAAGCCTGGTGTAACGAAGTTTTTCTAGAGGCTGTTGAAGAGCCATTCATACCTTTTTCTGGTAGACACCACTTCTTCGATGTACTAGACTAGTTCTTAACACAGAAAGCCTTTAATCTCATGAAGACCCGTTGGTCAAAAGCTTAGTCCATTGATAAGATCTCTTACTCTTACTTCATACTGCTGGTGTAAAATTTTAACCATCAGTCTTCTTCGTCCAGTACTTTCATCATACTATGGACGCTCCTCATATCCTGTCTTGCTTTCGGACCGTCTATGAAGGTGTGTCTTTATAGACTATCTAACAGTCCTCTATTAATCTCTTCTCAAGAGATTCATCCTCCTTTCGAAAAGGCTATTATCCGCCCAATGGGTCTTTCTCATTGCGCTAGACAACTCGACGAGCTCTGTACTGGAAATCAAGAGGCTTATTTTGCCTTGTTCCTCCAGTTCTACATTCTTTGTAGCCAGGAAGACCCCTTCCTACGCAACACTGCTATGTGTCTCGATCCTCTACAAGACTTCCTATACCTCGCTCCCCAAACCAACGAATCCACCTTTCGCGACATACTCGACGCTCAGATAGGACCATATGCTCAGGCCATTGCAGAGATAGGAGTCCTCTCCATTTCTACTGCTCTTATTCCTGGTGCTCCAAGAGCTTGGGTGGATGCTTTCTTCAACGCCATTCCCGTACTTACTCCTCGTAAAGCAGTTCCAGTCCAGATGTTCTTCTTTAACCCAGCCGACGCTATTGAGCGTATGACTAGACCTTATACTTCACCACCGTCGGAGACGACTAGTAGCCCTAACTTATCAGCTCTTGAACTCAGTCCTTACGATGCGTCTATTAACTTTAGTAACGAATCCTTCTAAGTAGCGTTCTCTATCTTAGTTAGGCGTTGTACACCCTGTCGGTCAATTCTTATTACTGTTGCTAGGCTTGGTAACTCTAACTAGGCCGTCGGGCAGGTTTTACCACGTCTAAGTCCCTCTTCTCAAGCTCTCATAGTGAACTAGTTATACCGTCGGTCAAACTTGTAACTATTAAGTCCTAAGTTCGACTCCTGCCGGTGCGTTTTGTACTCTCTTAGCCTTAAAATGTATGCTTTTTACTGCGTTAATGGACGTCGTAAGTAGAAGGGATAATCAATACACAAAAGTGCGGGTGCAACTAACACTTCTACGAGTCCGGAGAATGCTAGGAATGTGTCGGCTTGACAAAGGTTACGCCCTGCTCAAGATAGACAGAACAACAGGTAACTCCGTCGGTTATAACTTGGAGACTGGTTGATTCGAAGGGAAAAGGTAAAGACAAAGAAACAAGACGACGGTTCAAAATACGATCTTCGACGGACGAAACACCTCTCGACGGGCAATACGACTAGACCTCTCGATGGATCTTATATGACAACGACAGACGACAAGACCACTCGACGGGCCAAACGATACGAAGACGAAACGAGGACGACGGTACGACTTAGACGATTTGAACAATCAAATATGCGATTCAAAGACTTTCTATTTCTCGACAATTCACAGAACTTGTTACAGAAACCGGGCAATGCTCTAGATAGGATACAAAGCTGCTTTAAATGCTAATGCGTGTGGGCAGATGTTCCGAACTTTCCTACTAATGTGGGTAGTACTTGCTGGGGAATCTACATAATTCCTACGTCCTTATATACTCGTCCAACTAACTATCGTACCAATTACATATCTGCCTGTTTATTCTATGTTTCCGTAGGAAAGTTGCCTGAAGAGGTAAAATCCTGCCCCGTCGACCAATATTTCCTCCTAATCTAGGCTGTCGGGCCTATTGATTGCGTGCTCAAGAGCTATAGTTCCGCTGACTCGTTCTGACTCAGACCGTCGGGACTATCTACACAATCCCAATTCTCTCATTGGTTCTAGCAATTTTCTTGCTCAGTCATCCTATTTTCCGGAACTACATA
Source organism: Marasmius sp. AFHP31 (assembly GCA_024721195.1). Lineage (NCBI taxonomy): Eukaryota > Fungi > Basidiomycota > Agaricomycetes > Agaricales > Marasmiaceae > Marasmius > Marasmius sp. AFHP31. The sequence goes on from JANHQD010002981.1 coordinate 19,672, forward strand.
GTTCCCTAGTGCTCTTTTCTACTCACTCATTCTCCTAGGGCTATACCAACCTAGACCTTCACCGCCGTAGTCAACCTCTTCATTCAACGCTCGCTATGCTTACGCTGCACTTCTGGGATGAAGCTCCCGACGGGCAATGGCCCGTAGTCAAACTAGTTCAGGAGTTCTACAAAGGTGCGTCATGATCGACACTCTTACGTTCCTGAAAGTCTAATAGTCTAACTTCCATTCTATAGAGATCTACCCTGCTCACCCCGACGGTGTAATGGCAGGCGACCTCCCATATCATCGACTCTGGCGTTTAGCTACGCTCAGTTCTACTGTTAGCTTGCCCGATGGTTTCATGGCATTGCTCCTTCAACACTTTATCCTGGCCAGACACACTTGCCCGGCGGCCGTCTTCTTCTTATCCCAGAGCGATCCTGCTCAGGCTTTTCTCTTCGAACCAACCGCTCTTTCTGAAGAGTCCTATAACGAACTTACTAGAATTACTCCCTTAGTCGAGAAGTATGCTCATAGTATAATGCGAGTAGGATTCCTTAGCACCGTTATGGCTCAGCTGCCCGAGTATTCTAAAGCCTGGTGTAACGAAGTTTTTCTAGAGGCTGTTGAAGAGCCTTTCGTACCCTTTACTGGTAGACATCACTTCTTCAATGTACTAGACTAGTTCTAAATGCAGTAAGCCTTCACTCTTATGAAGACCCGTCGGTCAAGAGCTTAGTCCATTGATAAGATCTCTTACTCTTACTTCTTGCCGCCGGTGTAAAATTTAACCGTTGGCCTTCTTCGTCCAGTACTTTCAGCATACTATGGACGCTCCTCGTATCCTGTCTTGCTTTCGGACCGTCTATGAAGGTGTGTCTTTATAGACTATCACTAGTCCTCTACTAATCTCTTCTCCAGAGATCCATCCTCCTTTTGAAAAGGCTATTATCCGCCCAATGGGTCTCTCTCATCGTGCTAAACAACTCGACAAACTTTGTACTGGAAATCGAGAGGCTTATTCCGCCTTGTTCCTTCAGTTCTACATTCTTTGTAGTCAAGAAGACCCCTTCCTACGCAACACCGCTATGCGTCTCGATCCTCTACAAGACTTCCTATACCTCGCTCCCCAAACCAACGAATCCACCTTTCGCGACATACTCGACGCTCAGATAGGACCATATGCTCAGGCCATTGCAGAGATTGGAGTCCTTTCCGTTTCTACTGCTCTTATTCCTGGTGCTCCAAGAGCTTGGGTGGATGCTGTATTCAACGCCATTCCCGTGCTTACTCCTCGTGAAGCAGTTCCAGTCCGGATGTTCTTCTTTAATCCCGCCGATGCTATTGAGCGTATGACTAGACCTTATACTTCACCGCCGTCGGAGGCAGCTAGTAGCCCTAATATGTCAGGTCTCGAACTTAGTCCTTATGATGCTTCTATTAACTTTAGCAACGAATCCTTCTAAGTAGCGTTCCCTATACTAGATAGACGTTGTGTACCCTTCGGTCAATTCTTATTACCGTTGCTAGGCATGTTAACTCTAGATAGGCCGTCGGGCATGTTTTACCACGTCTAAGTCTCTTCTCTCAAGCCCTCCTAGTGAACTGGTTATACCGTCGGTCAAACTTGTACTTATTAAGTCCTAAGTTCGACTCCCGCCGGTACGTTTTGTACTCTCTTAGCCTTAAAATGTATACTTGTTACTGCATATATGTTTAAAGCGCAATACCGTTTGTTGCACCACCAACTCCTGTAGGTTCTGGACCAGCCACTCCACGACCTCTCTCTGCTCTTTCGCACCGATCTCCATCCCCAGCTGAAACCACCGACTCACACACCTCCCAAACCACTACCTCCACTATATCTAGCATGTCTACTCAGGCAACCGCCAATGCCACCCTCGAATCTCTCCTCTCCCGTCTCATTGATCGACAAGAAGCCCAGCAGGCCCAGCTGGATGCCATCAAAGACGCCTTCAAAGCCAACAAAGATGAAGGCGCCGTCATTGCAAAGCCCGCTGTCTTCAAGGGCGATGCAGACGACGTGGCCAGGTTCTTACCCATGTTTAGGAACTGGGCATCAGAGCAAAAGGCATTGAGGATTAGGGCAGGGCAAGGGGTTACTCCAGAAGACGTTGGAAAGCTGGACAACAAGAAAACCATCCAGTCCACTTTATCCTTCTGCGAGGGCAGAAAGGCTGGCCACTGGGCGGCCAACTACCTGAAGCAGGCCAATGCGTCCATGACGGATGCAACCGTTCAATTTCCCTTTGGAGGAAAATGGGAAGTTTTCGAGAAGCAGTTTAAAGTCAGGTTCGGCGCTGCCAACTAGCGTGGCCATCAGTCGGTCCGGTCTGGCTCTGGTTTGCAAACCGGAAACCACTTATCCGGTTCGGTTTGGCGGGGCGTCATCTAAATCATTAGTTTCTTCAGTCAAAACAAGCAAGATACATTCCTTTTCAAGTATTTATTACTAGGTAAGTATGGTAGTATATTTTTTTTGTTGTACATTCCACTCCAGGGCCCAGTATAAATTAATCCAAACCGGTGAATGGGCTCCGGTTTGGCTTAATTTTACCGGTTCACCGGATCAAACCGAACCGATGGCAACGCTACTGCCAACGAAAAGGTGGACGCCATTAGGGAGTTGGAACACATGAAGCAGGGAAGCAAGGTGGTCACCGTCTATAGCCAGGACTTCCGGGATGCAGGGGCCAAGACAGGCCTCTCCGACGCTGACCTTATGATCCACTTCCGAAGTGGGCTCAACCCAGAGGTGAAGAAACTCCTTGTGACAATGGACCTAGCCCAGGGAGACCCGAAGGACCTAGATGATTTGGAGGATCGATCATGCAGGGCTGAAAGGGCCCTAGAGGCAGAAGGGTTCAGTGCTCGGAAACGTACCGAGACCCACACCACCACCATCAGTGCTACTGTCCCCACTCATGCCACCCAGACCAACCCCGTTGGGGGTAACGGCAAGACCCGTGAGGACTTCATGAGGGCCATGCGTAACCGTTGCTATGGATGTGGTGCGACGGACCACACCAAGGCCCAGGGGAATCACAGCCAGGAGCAGTGTCACCACTGCAAACGCCTCGGACACCGCACGTCCGTATGTCAAGACAAGTTCCTTGGGCGTATGCCAGGTTTAGGTCTTAGGCCTGCAAGGGTGGCCAGGATCAACTCGGCGGTCCCCTTCACCCTGTTCCCAGGGGAGACAGTCAACATCGGCGCCTCCCCACCTGCTCCTACTGCCACCATTGCTTCCATGGCCCCCTCTACCCAAGTCTCCGCCTCCTACACCCCCAGTTCCGACGCCGTGGCTCGTATTGCCGCCCTCCAGGATTCCCTCAACCAGCAGAATGCGATGATCCAGCAACTCATGGGTCAGAAGGATTTTTAAAGCGGGTGTCCGCCTTCGCTGCTGCGAAGACACCCGCACTGGTTCCCGTCTATGCTACTTCCTCGTACAATTCAATTCACTCCTGTACAATATCTACTACTCGCAAAATAGAACCCCTTCCTCACCATTTTCGCGTGCAATTGAAGTTAAAAGGAAGACAGCATCAGATGGAAACCGCGGCCATGATTGATAGCGGGGCAACTGCCCTGTTTCTTGGAAAATCCTTTGTCTCGACTCATCGAATCCGCACCTCTCCTCTACGACACCCTATCCGTGTTCACAACATTGACGGAACCCTCAATCAGGCTGGAAGTATCACGCACTTTGCTTGACTTGGACTTACTGTAGATGGTACGGAAACCTGGACAGACTTTCTGGTTACGGAACTAGGAGGAGAGAACGTTATCTTGGGACTTCCTTGGTTACGGAGGACCAACCCACAGGTAGATTGGGAGAAGGGACGAGTTTCAGTGCCCAAGCCTAAAGTGACGATTGAGGAAGTAGAGGATGAGGACTGGTGGGCAGGCACGGGTAACCCACCTCTTTCTGACTCTGTTATCGAATCCATCCATGCATCCGTCATTGAAGACCCTCCTGCAGATCCCGAAGCTAGTCCACCTCTCTATCATGTCCGAGCAAATCGCATGACGCGCAGAGCTCTAGTAAAGAGGGGTATCTTGGAAGACTGTCACGACGACTTGTGGATTGCGGCTGGATACACCTACTTGCAACAGATCGCAGAAGAAGCCAGTAGGAGTAAGCTGAAACAGTCATTCGAGGAAATGGTTCCCCCAGAGTATCGGGGGGCCAGGAAAGTATTCTCGGAAGAAGAGTCAGAACGCCTGCCAGCTCACAAGCCTTGGGACCACGACATCGAGCTCGTACCAGGGGCCCCTCAGACGATGAAAACCAAGGTTTACCCACTCTTGATCAACGAACAGGAAGAGCTCGACAAGTTCCTCGAAGACAACCAACGTAAAGGTTACATCCGTCCCTCCAAATCCCCTCTTGCCTCCCCGGTCTTCTTTGTCAAGAAGAAAGACGGCAAACTACGCTTTGTTCAGGACTACCAAAAGCTCAACGAGTACACAATCAAGAACCGTTACCCTCTACCTCTCGTCACTGATATAGTCAACGGTCTACAAGGAGCCAAATACTTCACCAAGTTCGACGTTCGTTGGGGCTATAACAACGTTCGGATTAAGGAGGGGGATGAATGGAAGGCCGCTTTTGCGACGAATCGAGGGTTGTTCGAGCCCAAGGTTATGTTTTTCGGTCTCACAAACTCCCCGGCCACGTTCCAATCGCTCATGAACTCCATCTTTGCCGACTTGATCGCCTTAGGAAAAGTTGCAGTATACCTGGACGATATTCTCATCTTCACCAGCACCTTGGAGGAACATCGGGTCCTGGTCAAGGAAGTTCTCGCTCGGCTCCAGAAACACGACTTGTACCTTCGTCCCGAAAAATGCCAGTTCGAACAGACAGAAATTGAGTACTTAGGACTTATTATTAGCAAAGGGCAGGTACAAATGGACGGAGACAAGGTTAAGGCAGTTCGAGACTGGCCTGTACCCCGCAACCTCAGGGACGTTCGAGGATTCCTAGGCTTTGCGAACTTCTACCAACGCTTCATCCGGGACTTTGCCAAAATTGCACGACCCCTCAATGACCTGACCCGTAAGCATATCGGCTTCAACTGGGGAACTCAACAACAGGACGCCTTTGATCAACTCCGCACCGCCTTCACCTCCACACCCATCCTCACGCTTTGGCACCCAGATCGACCCACACGAATCGAAGTAGATGCCTCTGGATACGCCACTGGGGGGGGTCCTGTCACAGAAACTGGAAGATGGACTCTGGCACCCCATCGCCTTCCGTTCAGCCTCTATGCAGCCCGCCGAGAGGAACTACGAGATCTACGATAGGGAGATGCTGGCTATCATAGACGCACTGAAAGACTGGCGGTATTTCCTTAAAGGCCTCCCCTCTCCATTCGAAATTCTCACTGATCACTCCAACTTAGAGTTTTGGAGGACTGCTCAGAATCTTAGCCGACGACAAGCCCGATGGGCCCTATATCTGTCCCGCTTTCACTTCCTTCTAGGCCATTGACCGGGCAAAGCTAACACTCTTGCCGACCCTCTCTCCCGAATGGGTGCTCACCAAGTCCCAGATAGCGATGACAACCAACAGCAGATCGTTTTGGGGCCTGAGGTATTCCTAAAGATCGCAGCAACAGGCCTGGTAAGCCCCCTAGAGGAACAGATTAGACAGGCTTCAGAACGAGAGGCAGAAGTATTGGAAGGGCTACGAGATCTGAAATCACAGGGCCCATCCCGTCTGGTCAATGGACTGCTGGAATGGGAGGAGGATAATGGGTTGGTATATCATCGAGGCCGAGTCTACGTTCCCCCAGACGACGAGTTGCGCAAGGAAGTAGTGCGCCAGTGTCATGACAGCCCTACAGCAGGACATCCCGGGCTTCACGGAACATTGGACCTGGTTGACACGCACTTTTGGTGGCCCACCATGTGATCCTTTGTAGAGAAGTACGTGGAAGGGTGCGACACCTGTGCCCGGAAGAAGCTTCACCATCACCCCCGCTCAGTAATTCAGCCCCTCGACGTGCCACAGGGACCCTGGGAGGAAGTAGGAGTTGACCTTATCACCCAGCTACCGACCTCTCATGGATACGACGCAATCCTTGTCTGCACCGACTTCTTCACCAAGCAAGTACATGCCATCCCCTGCACCAGTAACATCAATGCTGATGGAGTTGCCGACATCTACTACCGAGAAATCTTCCGCCTGCATGGCCTACCAATGTGTTTCATCTCAGACCGGGGACCACAGTTCAACGCCAAACTCATGAGGGCTCTCCTGGCACGACTAGGAATCAAGGGCAGCTTCACCTCGGGATACCACCCTCAGGCCAACGGACAGACTGAAAGAGCCAATCAGGAGGTCGAGAAGTACCTGAGACTGTACACAAACTATCGGCAGGACGACTGGTCAGAGCATTTACCCCTCGCTGAGTTCGTTTTAAACTCCCGCACCCACTCCGCTCACCGCCTCTCTCCATTCAAGCTCCTGTATGGCTACCTCCCCTTTTCAACATCCCGGTAGGAAGAAGGTCAGGCATTCCCGAGGTTGAGAATCGCATTGACATCCTGAGGGAGGTCAGGCAGGATGTGGGTGCAGCGTTGCACATGACAAAATGGCATATGAAAGAGGGTTGCGAATGGGGGAAGAGGAAGGCTCATCAGTTTGGCGTGGGTGACTTTGTATGGCTAGATGGGTCGGACTTTAGGCTGAAGCGGTTGAGCGAGAAACTGGGAGATCAAAGTCTAGGCCCGTTCGAGATCTTGGAGAAAATCGGGGACCTGGACTACCAACTGGACCTACCAGAAGAGCTGGAACGACACCACCCCATTTTCCATGTCGACAAACTCTACCCTTTTAAAGGTAACCTGGTGAACGGGCTACTGTCAGAACCGCCAGGACCTATAGAGCTAGAGGACGAAGACGAGCCAGAGTACGAGGTGGAGGACGTAGTGGACAGTCAGTACAGGTGGAGGCGGCTGGAATACCGGGTAAAGTGGAAGGGATATTCGGAGTCAGAGAACACCTGGGAACCCGCACAGAACCTGAAGAACGCCCCTCGGATAGTTAAGCGATTCCACAAGAAATTCCCTGCTGCAGCAGGACCAGCTTACCGAGAAGGGGCCTAGTCATTGAGGACGATGAATCCTAGAAGGGGGGTAATGTCATGAAGTGCCGCTTTTCCCCCTATCTTTTCCTTTCTTAGCACCCATTCCCCTTTCAGCGCCTGTTTGTCACTTTGACGCCCATTTGTTACTTTGACGCCTACCAGATACCTGGTTCCCCTCTCTTCATCATTCCCATCATTTCTTTCCTCATCCTTGTTCTTTCACATCGTCTTCACAACCCATCCTATCCATTGTTTCCTTTGTTCTCTTTGTTCTTTTATATACAACAGTTACTCGTTCCGGACTCGTTCTTATTCCATACTTGGACTACAATTGTTCTTTCCTTGTTCCCTATTATCTTTCTTTATTCTCACGCGACTCATATTCCAGTATATAAGCTAGGCAGTTTACACCTGGTCCCTCATCTTGACCTCTTGTCATTGGGACCAGGTGAGTAGCTAACTTCGTTTCTCTTTACCTTCAATATATCTAACTTGTCATTGGGACCAGGACCAGTTATCTACCTGCTCTTGCTCTCTGCTCACCGTTTCTGTCGTCTCCGTCGTCGTCTCTGTTAGTCGACTCCTGTCGCCGTTGTTTCTATAGTCCTAGCGTCTAGCGCTTTAGGACAATACTGTGGCACCACTTCTAACTTCCGAAGTAAATTTTATCTTCTGTTCTTCCAGTTCAGAAGTAAGTGAAGGCCAGAGGCGTATCCCTCAAGCCTTGCTTACTTTTGCCCCGAACTCAGTATGAGTTTGCACAACATATTTGAGCACTTCAGAAACGCACTATTCCGTGAGTGATTCCATACTCTGTGTTTTCCGTATTGCTGAACATCGTCTATAGAATTCTACAACGTTAATCCTTATCAGGACAACTCAACTTTCAAAGTAGGCAATCGCCGTCTCATCCTCTCCCTCCCGTTTGATCAGTGGGACGAAGCTTTGTTCAGCCTCCTGTTCCAACACTTCTTTCTCAGCCACCATCGTTCCCTGTACTGGGGCTACCTTGTCCGATACGATCACCACCAAGACAAGGTGTACTTTTGCAAAGTCCACTTCCATACCAGCCTTCCTCTTGCAGCTCGGAAGTTCGTTAATACCGTCACCAAAGGTATTGCCCGTGTTGGGTTCCTTTCCATGAAGACGGCCCTCATTCCTGGAGCCGTCCAAGCCTGGATTGATGCTGTCATCCTTGCCGCCGAAGCTCCTGCCCCTCCAACATTGGGTTATGAGGAACTTCAGTTCTTTGCATTTACCCCTCAGATGGGTCGCTGGTTGTCTTGTACACCTCTAGCCTACTGTCCTCTAGTCTGCAACCTATATTATTTAGCCCGCCTTCAGCAGAACAAAGCATGGCATTATATTGATTTGGAAGTAGATGTTCCATCCGTTGTAAGGGTCGTGATTTCTGGGCATGGATCCAGTCGCAAAAGGTAGAAAGTGACGTGGAGATGAGGGGAATGATGGTGGAAATAAGGGATAGCCAGTAAAACCACAAAGCCTTGGGGTCCTTGACTGGGTTGGCGGAATCTTGTATCCTAGACTCAGGACCACCTGAACAAGAGTATGAGGGATGAGAAGAGAGGGAAGTGGCAACTACAAGCTCCCGACAAGTAGCTGTGATGAGGAAGGAGAATACTGCGAGCCTCCAGCGAGCAGTATTATAAGACAAGAGGGTCCTTTGGGTAACGTGGACAGTCACTATTGATCAAGGTTCTATCCAGAGACCTGAACCAACAAAGGGTTGCACCTGTAAGATGTGATGTGCAATTCACAGAGACAGTAAGTATGCCACAGACTTGAAAGAATACTCAGCTAATAAGCTTTGACAGACATTTGACTGGATAAGAGACAATACAACCGAACTAAAGTACATGGAGGTTCTACATGTACTTTATATACTATTCGTGTGTGAGAAAGTATAAGTCCATATAGGTAAATTACAGAGTAGAAAGGGGAATCAGAGCAAAATAGAGAGAATCAGAAAAGGTGTGAGTCATTCTGGGACCATCAGAATGTGCTGCATGTGGTCCTGATATGAGGCAAGGGATCCCAGAATGAATTGTGATGATCCCGGAAAAAGTGGTCAGGGTCCTGATGTGAACCATGTGGGTTTCTGGGATGGATCTATGGGGTCCTAAAACGAGTTCATGGGGTCCCGGAGTGAGATGTTGATGTCCCAGAATGGATGAATAGAGTCCCGGAGTATGCTGGAGGTTGTCTGAGGGACCCAATGTAGGATTGAGGAGTGGAGAATGATGAAAAGACATGATGGAAGATGGGAATAGAGAGCTCGGATGGTGGATATGAAGGGGGTATAGAGGGGTAGGGAATGGGGTAAAAAGGTAGGGGTCCCGGAAATGAGATAGGCCGAAATTTAGCCCGTTACATCTGTTATTCCTTGGTATGATCACCTAGACAACTCTGTACTGCCTAGTTTATTCCACCTAGACACGTAGTACTTCTTTGCCTCTATGTAATCGTGCCCATGCCTTTTCTTCCAAAGTTCAGCCATCGAATCTCAAGGCTAAAATTCTTAGTTTATCTGCTCCTGTGGAGCCATTCTGGTTCGTGTTTCAGCAGGTACTACTTAGTTCCATTCTTCGGAACTTCGTCTTTTCCCGTTCAAATCCTTCTTAAATAGGTAGGATACTGGGTTTGCCAATCAGTGCAAGTCTTTCTTACTCGCCTTTGTCGATCAATTCCCATGCCCAATGTTTGCACCATAGAAGATCACTTCTGCAATCTCCTGTACAGTAGGTTCTATCCATATCCCTTTCTTCTGAAGTTAACCTAGTCAGTGTCAGGGTTGTACAAGCACTGGCCATACCACACGGACTACTCCAAGAAGTTGACAGATCACAGCCTCATCCCTCACATTCCTCTCAACCACAAAAGGGAGGCCTTGTTAGGCTTGCTCCTTCAGCACTTCTTCCTAAGCCAACACACCTCCATCCATCTATTGGGGTTTCCTCGCTTGTTTCAACTTCAGACAGGCCCCCATCTACTTCTATAAAGACAACCTGTCCGAGTACATCCCTCTCGAATCTCAGAACATTATCAACATGGTAGCAGAGTCAATCGCTCGCATAGGGTTCTTAGGTTCCCATATGGCCTTTATCCCTGGTGCCACCCATGCTTGGATTGACTCCGTTGTCCACTGCATGGTCGACCCTCCTCTCTCGAAGTTGGAGCCCAAACAGTTAACCTTCTTCCAGTACGACCCCCTCATGGCTCACTGGGTTACCCGTCCTTCCTACCACCACAATCCCGTCCTCCATGAAGAGTTCTATCTCAATGAGTTAAACCGACCCAACTCTCCATCCGTTTGGGACTACCAACATGATAATTCCGAGTTAGACGAATACTTTGGATTGGACGAAGTTGCAGTCCACAACATGTGGGAGTAGGATTCTCTTTTTATCATAGTCCTTCTAGACACATACATCCATCTCTTGTTCCATTATTGCGTTCGTAGATAGACTATTTGTCTTTATCTTCAAGTTCTGAAGTTGATCATACACTTCGACTTAGACAAAATAGATTCATCCCTGCTCGTACCTCAGTTCCTTAGTATCGAATTTGAAGTTCTCTAGTCCTTGCCTTGCTTGGTTCATGCCTCGTCAGAAGTTCGCAAGTTCAAAACAGTTTTGTTCGTTCTTCAGATGAGGCTCTTTGCTCAATTCGCCTCGTGCAGTGTTCTTCCATTCCATTTGTTGGTCGCTCATTGTTATTGTTTAATCCTTCCCTTGGTCTGGTTACAGAGACTAGTCGATGTTCTGAAGTTTGTAGAACAGAGCGACCCCTACAGGTTTCGGGTGCAGTAAGATGACTTAGTATCGTCTTATCCTTCCGCGCTTGTCCTGAACCTTTTACTAGCCATTTGGGCTCACGCTAATACTAAATATACTTCAGGTATTATACCTTCTGAAGTTCCATAAATCGCTTAAAATTAAGCTAAAATAGTAAGTGCTAGTAGCAGGCACTACACCGCTCTTTCTGAAGAGTCCTACAACGAACTTACTAGGATTACCCCCTTAGTCAAGAAGTATGCCCATAGTATAATGCGAGTAGGGTTCCTCAGTACAGTTGTGGCTCAACTGCCCAAATATTCTAAAGCCTGGTGTAACGAAGTTTTCATAGACACTGTTGAAGAGCCATTTGTACCTTTCACGGGTAGACACCACTTCTTCAATGTACTAGACTAGTTCTTAACATAGAGAGCCTTCAATCCCCTGAAGACCCAGTGGTCAAAAGCTTAGTCCATCGATAAGATCTCTTATTCTTACTTCATACCACCGGCGTTAAATTTCAACCATCGGTCTTCTTTGTCCAGTACTTTCATCATACTATGGACGCTCCTCATATCCTGTCTTGCTTTCGGACCGTCTATGAAGGTGTGTCTTTATAGACTATCTATAGTCCTCTACTAATCTCTTCTTAAGAGATCCATCCTCCTTTTGAAAAGGCTATTATTCGCCCATTGGGTCTCTCTCATCGTGCTAAACAACTCAACGAACTTTGCACTGGAAATCAAGAGGCTTATTTTGCCTTGTTCCTTCAGTTCTACATTCTTTGTAGCCAAGAAGACCCATTCCTACGCAACACTGCTATGCGTCTCGATCCTCTACAAGACTTCCTATATCTCGCTCCCCAAACCGACGAATCCACCTTCTGCGACATACTCGACGCTCAGATAGGACCGTATGCTCAGGCCATCGCAGAGATTGGAGTCCTCTCCGTTTCTACTGCTCTTATTCCTGGTGCTCCGAGAGCTTGGGTGGATGCTGTTTTCAACGCCATTCCCATGCTTACTCCTCGTCAAGCAGTTCCAGTCCAGATGTTCTTCTCTAACCCCGCCAACGCTATTGAGAGTATGACTAGACCTTATACTTCTGTTATGACCTGAACACATGTCTAGCCCGAAAACCTGAACCAATAACCCCAAATTTTTATATACCCCTCGGAATTGTCTCTCATGCACACTAACTCCAGCCAAACCCGAGGACTTTACTCCCTTGCGCAGTCTGCCGGGGCTATGAGTACTCTGCCTGGAAATCTGCCAAAAGCCACCCCATTCATTTCTATTAGCCAAGACATCGGGACTAGTGGAATGCCGATATTTCAATACAAAACTCCGTACTAAATAGATATAAATTAGAATACACAACTACTTACACATACATACTTATACAAATAGATAAAACAGTATAAAAGTGGGACTTGAGCAACTCGAGTCCCCAACCTAGATATTTTGAACCTCCATCTCGTCTGTATCTCTCTGTGCTTGTATCCAATCTAATCTTCATTTTCAATCTACTCTACTAACAACTTGCGTGAACTATTGACTACCAACCTACTTCTGCGTTGAGCCTTGCTCTGCAACCAGCTACAACTCCCTCGTGAACCAGAAATACTACCAGAATTCTCTAAACCTACCTAACCCTCACCTGCAGCCATTTTGCTCACTGATCCCATCTGAGTGCCTTGATTGTTGTAGAGAGTTGAAAGTAGTCGACTCCTAACAACTTCACCACCGTCGGAGACTACTAGCAGCCCTAACTTATCAGGCCTCGAACTCAGTCCTTACAATGGTTCTATTAATTTTAGTAACGAGTCCTTCTAGGGAATATCCTTGCCTTAGCATATTTTGTATGCTTGTCGGTCCATCTTTCGAACGGTCAATAAGATTCTGCTAGTCTTAGTTAAACCGTTGGTCACTTCTCCAGTTCATATCCCTTACTTGTTGAGCTCTCCTAGTCAAGTGGATCTACTGTCGGTCAAACTGAGCACTATTAGACTCTAAGTTCGATCCCCACCAGCGTATTTTGTACTCTATAGCTTTAAAATCCACGCTTTTTACTACATGTATATTTAAAGTGTAATACCGCGCTAGTTCTGAACCCTTTATTAGCCGTTCAGACTCACGCTAATACTTAATATACTTCAGATATTATATCTTCTGAAGTTCCATAAATCGCTTAAAATTAAGCTAAAATAGTGAGTGCTAGTAGCAGGTGCTACATCGCAATGAAATTTTAAGAGAGGTCAGGCAGGATGCAGGCGTGGCACTGCACCTAACCAAACAGCATATGAAGGAGGGTTTCGAACGGGGGAAAAGGAAAGCTCATCAGTTCAGTGTAGGAGACTTCATCTGGCTGGATGGGTCAGACTTCAGGCTGAAGCAGTCAAGTGAGAAGCTGGGAGATCAGAGTCTGGGCCCGTTTAAGATCTTGGAGAAGATTGGGGACCTGTACTACCAATTGGACCTACCAGAAGAGCTGGAACAGCACCACCCCATTTTCCATGTCAACAAACTCTATCCTTTTAAAGGTAACCTAGTAAATGGGCTGCTGCCGGAACTGCCGGGACCTATTGAGTTGGAGGACAAGGATGAACCAGAGTACGAGGTGGAGGATGGGGTGGACAGCCAGTACAGGTGGAGGCGGCTAGAATATCGGGTAAAGTGGAAGGGTTATTCAGAGTCGGAAAACACCTGGGAACCTGCACAGAACCTGAAGAACACCCCTCGAATAGTTAAGTGATTCCACAAGAAGTTCCCCGCTGCAGCAGGACCAGCTTACCAAGAAGGGCCTAGTCATCGAGGACAATGAATCCTAGAAGGGCGGTAATGTCATGAAGTGCCGCTTTTCCCCCTATCTTTTCCTTTCTTAGCGCCCATTCCCCTTTTAGCGCCTGTTGGCTACTTTGACGCCTACCAGATACCCAGTTCCCCTTTTCACATCACTCCCATCATTTCTTTCCTCATCCTTGTTCTTTCACATCGTCTTCACAACTGATCCCATCCATTGTTCCCTTTGTTCTCTTTGTTCTTTTATATACAACAGTTACTCGTTCCGGACTTGTTCTTATTCCATACCTGGACTACAATTGTTCTTTCCTTGTTCCCTATTATCTTTCTTTATTCTCGCGCGACTCATAGTCCAGTATATAAGCTAGGCAGTTTACATCTGGTCCCTCATCTTGACCTCTTGTCATTGGGACCAGGTGAGTAGCTAACTTCATTTCTCCTTACCTTCAATATATCTAACTTGTCATTGGGACCAGTTATCTACCTGCTCTTGCTCTCTGCTCACTGTCTCTGTCATCTCTGTCGTCGTCTCCGCTAGCCGACCTCTATCGCCGTTGCTTCTATAAGTCTTAGCGTCTAGCGCTTTAGGACAATAGAGGTATGGACAGAGGTTGCTTTCATTTGGTGGATCAAGGCAGAGAGAAGCGGGGTCATAACTCCAAGTCAAATTTTTGATGTTGAGTGACCAATCCCTATAACGACGTGTAACCTGTTTGCTATCAGTAGCAAGCCAATGCTAAAAATCATCAGCTCACTGGAAATTTCAGAGTCTTATCATTGCGCAAAGCTTGGATTGCAATTCCCTAAAAACACAGCTCAGCTGGGTCAAGAAGCTCAAAGGCCAAACATACAAATGTGTGATTGAGGTAGTAGTATACAGCTGATTTCTTTCCCTGATACTGATCATATAATTCAAGACCATTTGCAAGTTCTGCTGCCTTTGAGCATCCACAATTAAAATTCCCAACAGGAAACCCACCATTGTGCACGATCAGTGTCATCACGGACTCGGACTCGGCCACTGCAAAGACTTGTTTAAGTAGTGCCGACCTGCAACATCTCATTTTACCGACCAACACAGCAAGTGGTAGGTCAACTCACCGCCCACACATTGCTGTCTCAAGGACAACCTTCCTTATCTAAAGCCAACCATCAGAGTCTTCTTCTTGAACCATACACCAAACCAAACCTGTTTAAAAACTTCTTGATCCTTCCTGTCAACTGGCTCAAAACTGGTCGCGGTAAACTTCCCCTGGTACCCATATAGTTTGGCTGTTTGTTCCATTTTCTGAACCTTGACCACCTGCAACTCTGTTGATGTCGATGCCTCCTCTGGCTTGACGTTGATGGACAGGACCTCAGATGATAGAACACGCTGGAAAATAATATCGCCATCAATGATTCTTCTGACGGTCCTACCGTGCTGCGGGCAACAATTAGAATTAAATTATCACCGAGAATACTATGACTTGATACTAACCAAAGTCACCTCCGAGTTTGAGTTGTTGTAAACGTTAGTTGTTGTGGAATTTCCAGCGACACTCTGGAAGTTGGCACAAGCTCCTATGGTCCAACCTTGGGCATTGGAGAAGTGAGTGGACATAGTCCGGGGGCAGAATGAAGGGATGAAAAGGGAGAAGATGGTAGAAGATATGGGGTGATGAAGGTACGAATAAGAGACGTCGGACACAGCCTACCCTCCACAGATCTTCTAAGTCTTCCACGGGGCCATATTCTCGCAGGATTGCCCATAAATGCTGTCCCAGACATACCATAACAAGAATGATCTTCCCATCGTCGAATCTCGTTGCCATGATGCGACGCAAAGCCACAAGTACAACAACGACCGGCCAATGAAGCGATGGGATTGAGAGCAAACCAACGAAACCGCACTCACGTCGACACTAGGATATTCCGGATTCAGGTCGAGAAGAAAGTCAGAACGCTACCACAACATCCAATAATGAAGTCAGCAAGGCTTATTCATGGTACGGTGCAGGTCGTGGCTCGCCCTCCGCGTCTTTAGTTGTAAAGTTTTGGTCAGCGTCATTCTAGAATCAAGAAAAGCCCACTTACGCGGTCCCAATCTGCACGAAATCCAATTGGGGAGGGACCTTCCGGCATTCCTACCGAGGTTCGCGAATCTGTTGTGAGTGTCCGTGCTTCTGAATCACGCAGGGAGGGAGAATCACCCTCGTTCATATACTGGCGCGCTTTATAGCGAGTGGCGAATTCGGTTGGGGGCGTTGAACGACACACGAGTGAGGAGATGAGATGTTTAACAGAACAGTCGAGACTGATTTAAGGCGTTGTTGAGCTCGGTATGGACGGTTCGTGCTTCGGGTATATTGTGAATTTTCCAGATGCAAATACAGAGGATAAGAAACATCTGTAAGTTTGAATCACACCCGCTGGACGGTAGCATGACTCGAATACAAACGGACTCGTGAAATCTTGTAGTCCGAGGTCATTGTAACCTGAGGTTCTCTGATGGGGGAGAATCGTCACTCAACGTCGAGAACTAAGAAACGCTTCAAGTAAAGGAACACACATGAAGCCTGGGTCTAGTAGCCATAACAAATCACCGGAAGTCGCTGAAGACTTCGCCAATATTCTCTGAATGTCATGTTGAAGAGTTCCTGCACACTTGCAGTGGGGGCTTGTACCGAATCTTCGATTAGAACCGCTGTCGACCTCAAGATTGTAACCTTGTGATGTCTCCTCAGCCTGCACATCGCCTTCGATAGCTTAATATGGGGCGAAGATTAGTACGGGCTTTTGTTCGTGCTGAGGTTTGAAGTTTTTGCGAAGTTCCTGAAGGTCTTGACTCCTATGTATCGATAGAGACACGCGTAGTCGAGCTGAGTGTTGATGTTGATCGTGGACATTGAGAGAGCAACATGGTCAACATGATGATTGCTGGTCTACGATCCCATGAGCACGAGACGTTGAATGATTGCGATAGTCATGAGGCAGTGGAAGGTTCTTTGTGCTGGAGCTGTTTCTAGAGTTGCAACGCTGAGATCGGAATTTTTGCGATAACATGGTCGCCTGAAGTCTGGATGTAGATTTGGAAGGATTTGGACAGGATACATGATCCAGATATGACCCCTCATTCTTCATACCACAGTCGAGCTCGGTTTGCATTTCTGTGAATACTTGTCGCTCTTTTCTTCGAGTTGCGTGTCCAATTCGACGTGATCAGAAGAACCAGACCAGTTGAACACATTTCGAAAAACAGTTCTGAGGGTCTCCCGGGCCTACAGGAGCTTCAGCTGAGAGAGCCAATCGGGATGTCTAGTCAAGGTCGCGAGGA
This sequence comes from Marasmius sp. AFHP31, assembly GCA_024721195.1. Lineage (NCBI taxonomy): Eukaryota > Fungi > Basidiomycota > Agaricomycetes > Agaricales > Marasmiaceae > Marasmius > Marasmius sp. AFHP31. Next base: position 36,689 of record JANHQD010002981.1, read on the forward strand.
CAAGGATAATGTCGAATGGTGAAGGGTAAACGCAAGCGCCGATGAATAGGACTTCGAGTGGTGTCCCCTGAGGGATCCTGATCTCAGCAAGTTCCCCACTTCCGATGTGCCTGAAAGACTTTTGTAGGTGAGGGTGGAAGCAAGCCAGAGCTTTTCTCTCCAGTGTTCATCGTCATCGTCAAAAGAGAAAAGGAACTCAGCTTTACATTCGCCGTTTAACCCAGACTGGCAAATCTTATCTCAAGATAAGATAGACGTGCGAGGGATCAGCGTTCACGGTCAATTCATCTCATTCCGCGACGCTTTGACTGGCATTTCGTTTCACGTTTATGTTCGCTTGCTCCTCATGAACTACCACTCTCCCGCCGACTAGGACCTCCGATTTACCTCTCTGCAAAAGCAGCCGGACAGGGTTGAGGACGGGTCCTGGACGACCAATGATCTCGCCTGGCTCAGGATACCGAATCCATCAACATCAACCGTGAACTGAGGCTACGAAAACGCACGGATGAGTGACCAGGGAGATTAAGAGGTCATATTAGAGGCGATATGGGAGGCCCTTTAGCGGCTGAGGAGCAGAGGACGAGTGAAGGTGGGTGCGTCACACGTTATTGGTACTCAAACTGCACAAAACTCAACCAGAATGTCACCCAGCCCCATCATCAATCTCTTCTCATCCGAACCATACATTGCTAGAGAAGAAGCTCGTACTGAACAAAACTCGCGAAGATTCTTGTTGCTAAACTTCTGTCGTATTTCCCAATCAGGGTCCTTCACAAAAAGGGGCCCTTCGCGAAAACAGTCTATAAAAGACTTGCATCTCCATTTTAGCTCTTTCATCAGCTCTTGGACCCGGATCAGAACCATCTCTCGAACCACTTTGCTCAAAAGACACATACTTTCACAACAACTCGAAACCCAACCACGATCTCCCTCTACAATCTCTCACCTGCCGCATCTTCAAGTTCCTCCTTTACGAGTTCTATGAGCACGTCGTCCACCCCTGAATCTATCCTTGCCATGTACTCTCGTAGTCAATTCGACTCTGCCTCTCCCCCATCTGGAGCTGCTTTACCACTTCCAGGCACCCGCCGAGTTCGTGCTGGGTCACTCAGCGAGCAACGAGGTTACGTGTACACCATCCCCATTGACTCATCCAAGCCTATCGGAGAGGCCAAAGTTGCAAAGGGCGAACTCGAACCTCGGGCTGGCGCCCTACCGCGTCGTACTCGTCGGAAAGCCCAGCCGCAACCCCAAGTTTCCATGCCCGTTGCAATTGAGGAGTTGAGGGGGTTTGAGTTGTTTACTGGCATGGAATAGTCGCATAGAGGGGATTCTTGGTGACGGGTCGGGGAGGCGATCAACATACGTCTCGTCTTCGCCACGTAGGAGAGATCCTACTAGCGGTACTGGGAGGGGGAACACAAAGTTGTTGGGATCAGCGGCTACGGAGAGTTTATCTCAGGTCCAGTACACAAGGGATAACAAGGAACTGGACAGATACCTCAACTACCGCCTCCATTGTGCCAACAGTGACCAGTTACCAGACAGCTTGCTAAAGTATTGGACTTTCGTCGCAACAAGCTACAGAGCAGTCCCCACTTCCCATCCCCGCGTCGTGCATCACCACTCAAGTGTTGTTATATGTTATACTATACTTGCACGTCACACAGCTCCCCATCCCTCACAATCCTTGCGTACATCGCCAAGATGACTTATTTACATCACAGTTCCGTCGCGCTGTCCCGATATTTCCTTGACACCCTCCGGAGACATCCTATTTCGTTTGCTTCGTGTCTTTCATGGTCGGTAAATACTATATGCATGTACTAACATCTAGTATACTAGTAGTCACATCTTATCTTATCTCATTCTGTTATTTCTAGTTGGCAAGTGAGCAACGTGTCCTTTGGTTTGGAGAGCTTGAATAAGTAGCACATCAGGTCCTTGTAGGCGTGAAATCGCGCCAGCCACGGTAGTTACATCAGACCGTATGAACAACAGTGAGAAGATGATACCAGCACTAAGGTACCAAACGCAAGACCGTCGTCTCGAGGTGGGTCCAGCCGAAATAGAGCCCGGACGAGAGAGAGCTGCCGCACGAGAGGTTGGCTGAGATTGCAGTGAAGATGGTGACGAAGGTGGGGGCGATCGTGATGGACTTGGGGAAGGCAGATGTGTTGGTAGCGGTAGAGATGCATAATGAGATAGCGATGGCAGAATACCAGATAGCTAAACTCACAAGTCAGCATATGAGAGCAAATAACGCTAAAAAGTAGAAAAACACACCGATCTTGACCACTCGACCCCGCTACTTTCAACCTCACCATCGAGATTTTGTTCAGGTTCCGATTCTTCCTTGACGGAAACGGTCGATAGTCGCACTTGCTCGCCGCTCGTCCTTCTCGTCGACAGTAGTTGAAACAGGCGCGTCGGACGCTTTGAAACCGGCTGAGGGGGAGTTCAACGATGTTTATGGTGGTTTTCGGTCTCAGACTTGTAGAACTTTTGCCGGCGGAGAATCGAGTGAGGGAGTAGAAAGGTGGCGATAAGTTTCGGTTGCGATGTTGGCTGTTCCGGCCTGGGAAAGAAGTTGGCGAAAGACGAGGAGTCAAGACACACACACTCGAGAGAGAGATGGTGAGTGTCATCGACAGCCATCGCCGGGAAGCACCACTGTTGCCTAGAATTGAACTCTCTACTCCGACATTGAGGTGCGAGTGAGTTGCGCGGTGGCCGAGAGTTACGAGCAGGCCACTACACTGTGGTACAGAGATGCTATAGTGTCGTGTTTTTGAATGAGGCAGGGTGTGTTGGGCAGGTACTCATGTGGTATTTGTGAGGATCGGGTGTGGGCTGCGCAAGGCTTTGATTTGCAGCTGCAGAAAGTTGGACAGGACGACGCCGGATCTCGTTTGGAGGTTTCGAAGATAGTAGGGCGGGAGCGACAGGCTCGGGCCTCCGCGTAGCCGGAGGGCAAAATCTGGAGGGCGAAATCTGTGAGAAGCTGAGGGGAAGATGACCAATGGTTCTGGGAGGAGAGGTGACTGCGAACGGCGTTGAATACGAGATGACATAGGGGGGGAAAAGGCAATGATAAGGAAGGGGAAAAAGGCGGTGGTAAGGAAAACAAGAAAGAAGAGCTTGAGGGATGAAAGCACGGGTGGAACGTACAGTAGCGAAAGTATCCGCCGTGCTTTCCCTCAGACGAGTTGTTCATGTCGAGAATGTGAGCCGTTGACAATTTTGGGCTATTGAAAACAGCAGATCTTCCATTCGTTATTCTCGTGCTAGAATTACTCGTCAGTAACACGTTAGGTGAGCCTCGAATTGCGAGGACATACCCAGCCCAGCCTGATGACTGCATTTCCGAGCCATTTCCTAAGCCCTTCCTTCTTCCTGGTAAAGGTATACGTCAAGTCAATCCAAATGCCTGGGCATGCAGCGGTGTTTTGGAGAGCACGCTGAGGTATGTTATGCCCTGCTTTACAGATGGGCAAAGGTGGTGATTTGCTCCGTCGGACTCATGGTGGTCGTCGCGATTCAAAATTGGCGCCCGTGATCCCAACCGAAACCACGATGAACTCTGTTCGTGCCTCTTCCGGACTTGCCTACAACAACACCAACTGCTCTAAAACATCTCCGGTACCAACCAAGGATCGACTAAAATGACGGTAGCAATTATCACAACACGGCACCTCCCAATCGACGCTTCTTCTTCACATTCACCAGCAGTCATCGCGACCTGAATAACGCGTCGCTATACCCACAACCTCCCCTCTCCCTCAAGCTGAAACTCGCTGGAAACTTTTCAACGTCATTTGTGTTGGTCTCCTCGCAAGCCCTCCTCCGATTCGTTGGCTGGTCGTGGTGACCGTGGCGGCCTATGGTCAGGTTGTGGGAACTGAACTGCACGTCGACGGTGGGATGCCTGCGGGACGCCCAGCACTATGTTGGCAACAGCGTGAACGGCGCTGGGATATCGATAAGGCCTCGTGTAAGACATGAGGAGAGACTGCGTTGGGTGGGTTGCGTTCGACCTCCTTCCTGCCTTGTTCCCTCCATCACTTCGTACTTTCCCTCGTCCTCTCCCTTTCCAACCTCTCATTCTGTTCTAAGGCCATGACTACTTACTTCCCCAATGCTCAAGGCACAACCATAGGAGCCAACGCCAACTTCCAGGCCATTGCTGGGAATTCAACAATCATTCACAACTACAACACTTCGGAGAGAGAGGATCGGTTGACTCTGGTAAGTAATACTTTGTGTCGCTGTGTTAGTTTCAATTCTTGACCTTGCCTCTAGCGCGGAAGGACCGTCAGAAAGGTAATCGACGGTGATATTATTTTTCAGCGTGTTCTATCGTCCAAGGTTCTGTGCGTCAAGGTTAAGCCGGAGGGGGTATCGACATCAACAGAGCCGCAGGTCGTCAGAGTCAAGAAAATGGAACAGACTGCTGAAATATACGGGTACCAGGGGAAGTTTACTGCGACCAGTTTTGAGCCAGTTGACGAGAAGGATCGAGGAGTTTTTGAACAGGTACCGGTTCCGTCTAGCGTTTGGTTCAAGAAGAAACCTCTGATAGTTGGCGCTTTAGATAAGGAAGGTTGTCCTTGAGGCGGCGATGGGCGGGCGGTGAGTTGATGTACTGTTTGTCTGTTGGTCGGTATAATGAAATATTACAGGTCGGCGCTACTCAAACAAGTGTTTGCGATGGCCAATTCCGAGAATGTGATGACGCTGATTGCGCACGACGGTAGGTTTCCTGCTGGGAATCTAGATTTCAGGCCCTCAAAAGCAGTAGAACTCGTGGGCGGTGATGAATTCTCTGATCAGTATTGGGATAAGGATTGGATTGTATCATGTTACCTTGATTATAGACTTGTACGTTTAGCCTTTGAGCTTCTTGACCCAGCTGAGGAGTGACAAGTGTCCTTAGGGGAATGCAATCCAGGCTTTGCGCGACGATGAGACTCTGAGGTTTCCGGTGAGATGTTTATTTTGACCTTGGATCGTTACTAACAGTGAAAAGGTTACGACTCGTTATAGTGATTGGTCGTTCAACGTCAAAAATTTGACTTGGATTTACGACCCCGCTGCCCACTGCCTCGATCCACCTGGAGAAAAACACTTCCGACTAATTGTCTTTCCCCCACCACCACTTTGCCAAGTTGAAACCCCTCAACAACTCAACACCACCGAAACCGTTGCCCACGTCGAGAAAAGCTTCGGCGATGTTTTGCATCTGATTGCGTCAGTGGGAAAGAGGTGGATCACCCGCCTGCCGTACTATGCCCGACACGGACTTTTAACGTTTGGTGCTGTTGTCAACCGCCGGAAACCTGGAAACCTCGCCCACCTTGTTTCCACTCCCTCTCCCGAGTGGTTTTGCCAGAGCCGCAACCCCGATGTCAAAGCCAAGTTTTCCAGCTCAGGTATGACCGCCTTTCAATTTCATCTCTTGTTTGCTGACTTTTGTTTTGGTGCTAGGGCGAGTCGACCTATCGTTTCGAAAGACCGGAAATGTCCAAGTGGAACTCGATTTCGGCTGGCACATTCCAGAGAGGAACCTCCGTCAACTTCAATGTGCCTTTCTTTGCCAATCCCTCCACCTTGTTGACAACTGTTACAAAGTGAAGGACATTGGTGAGTGTTTCTTTGAATATTCCTGTTTTCCTCCGCCTTATGTTTCTTTCCCTCAGTTTTTATTGATATGCTTGGATTCCGCCTCCAAGGTACCTTCCCCAACGATCCCACAAACCACCCAACACCCGCATACCTCTTTGTTAACCCTCCACCCACCGAGTTCATCCACAACACATATTGTGTTTCCTATCCGTTTTCCGACGTCCCTTTCTACTGGTCCCATGACCCACAGGGAAGCAATGCCATCGCCGAGGAGGATTGGGAAAGATGCGGGATCCCCGAATTGAGTGTAATGGAATGGATCGGTGACTACTGGAAAGACGAGGACTACGCACGTGTACAAGAGCACCTTCGCTCGAGAAGTTACAGCCCAGATGGGAAGCAGTACGCGTACGATCATGGTCACCCCGAGTTCATATTTGGTGCATAACACTTTCCTTCGCAACCTAAATACCGCGCTGACGTTCTTTTTTTTTTCTCAGCTGATCCTCACGAAACCGCCAGGTTAGAAAGAATAGTAGAGCTCGAGGACTGGATTTCGGAGCACGAATTTTCACTTTCACCTCCGCGACTCGCATCCTCTTCAGAACCTTTGACTCCGGACGCACCTCTACTACCTTCAACCCCTTCACCCGCGGACACACCTGTGTTTGAATGCAACAACGTAGCAACAAGTATGGTGACCCATTGGGCGAGACCGGGATTCCTGAACAAGTGGTGTATGTATTTCTTCATGCCCGAATGTACGAGTCCGGATTCTGATACGTTCCTTAGATAACTTGGTCTCGGAGACCGTCACACAAGCGGATGATTTAGGTTACTCCGTAGCTGCGTGCTAGTCTAATTTCAACGTATTTTTGATTGGTTGTGCTATTCAGGACACTGGCAGATATTATGAATGTATATTACAGTCGGAACACAAAGAATAAATTAGTTTGAGTGATGCTATATCGCACCCACAAGGACACACATCCGAGTTCGAAGCACACTAAAGATCATTCAAAAGGTCAATAGATTACCCCCTCATGAGAAACAACGAAAACACCCTAATAGAATGTGCAAAGTTGACCGATGAAGAAAGACCAACACCAGGCCCTTGGTCTTCCTCACACTGGCGAGACTGCCTCCCCGAAGCGTCGCCAGGCTATCCCAAGCCTCCTTAATATCAGCAGGAACGGGAACTTGGGTGGTGGGGGGGTTATTGGTTAGAGAGCACCGGGTCGAGGTTCGAGTTCGCCGGGCACCTTTTGCGATCTTGATTTCTCCAAGAGGTTTGGCCGCGTTGAATAGAATAGCTGTAGCCTCGTTCGAACTCGGCGAAAGAAGATGGAGGTGTAGCAAAGTCGCGTTTACGGCGAGTAGACGATGGGCTCGCAGAACTTGTGAAAGACGAGGTTGAAATACGGCAGGTGAGAGGTTTGCGGTCGTGATGGTGATTCAGTATACGCGCAGAAACACCCCCTGTCAGCTAGAACAGGGAGTGTTTTACTCCTTCTGCGAAGAACGCTGATCCGGTGTAATGCTGCTCAGCGGGTCACGGTAGTTTCAGAGACGTATTATTCGGGTTCTATGTGCTCCTTTCTTCAGTATCGTAGAGCCCGAAAAACCAAGCCGGATGGAGTGTGATTTAGTTGCAGTTTAACGACGTGCAGCCGTAATGTGCAACATACCTAGTTTCACCAGCTCCTCGATATCCCAATTGTGCCGGCTCTTCGTGTGGTTCCGACTCTCCAGTGTAGCCACTGATATTGAGCTTCCGCGTCAGTTCGAAATCCCCCCGTCTTTTGGTGATGTTGATGAGTTTGAGTTTTGGTATCGTGAGGCAAGATACCGTTCCGAGCCCATGTTCCACACATCTGGGTCACTGTGCAGTGAGAGAAACTTTCAATAGGGAGAGGGAGAGGGTATCCGCGAGCAACAAGCCAAGGTGATTGCAGAAATAGTCAAGGTGTTGCGGAGGGCGCCCGGGACGAAAAGTATGTATCTTGCCTATCTCATCTAAAGATAAGATAGAGTAGTCCAAGCGCGGCCCCAAACGCCGTGATAACCTCCCCGCCCTCGTTGTCCGATGATGGCCAGCTGAACGTGTCAAATAGAACAGGTGTTTTTTTCATCTCGGATCCCATTTCTCATCTTTTCGACTGCGATCCCTTATGCTGAAACTCCCAGCAGGCTCAATGTCGTCGTCAATCTGGTCACAACGGTACTTTTATCGCGTCAAGTCTGGCACGGAAGGAAGGGTTGATGGAGTCATGGACCAAGATACAGAGCAGTCTGGGAAATGTGTAGTCGTTTATCTCAGCCGAGTTCCTTCTACCCTCCATCCAAACTTTAAGGCGGGACAATTTGAACGCAAAAATCCCGAACTGAAGTCAACTCTGGGAACGATTTCACCTTGAACTCCTCGCATTCCAACCTGCTTCGCTTCGCAATTCCGAAACACCATCGCCACTTGGACCCTCATAGTGTTATCGCTCTCGTATTTATTTACAGGAACAAAACACGCGCGTTTAGTTGTCCATTCAAGAATGTGATAATGTTATCGGGTGCTACCTACCCCCACCGGATGGAGGGAGGTTCCGTCGGATCTGATGTCCGGCTTTGGGTACGATGTAGCCCGGCGGGTGAATCATCTTCGAGTACGAGGGACCTACGAGGGACCTACAACTCGGTGGACTGGAGGTTCGCGTTTTTGCCGTTGAACTCTCACAATAAACCCGATGTCTAGGACTTCAGATATCTTAGTCCTCGGAGCAACAGGTACATGCATCTCCAAGTCTGTTTGCGTCACTGTATCTGAGCACAACTATTCCCTCACAGGCCTCACAGGACGCCAAGCAACTCGATTTCTTGCAGCCCATCCAGATAGAACGTCGAAAAAGTTCACGTTGGCTATCGCTGCCCGCTCGAAACAGAAGCTCGATGCCTTGGTTTCCGATTTATCCCTTCCGCAAGACATAAGAACTCTGACTCTGGATGTCACGAATGAGGATGCGGTGGATGAAGCGGTGAAACAGACGAGAATCGTAGTGAATACGGTGGGGCCGTACTACAGGTGGGGGACACCTGTCGTCAGGTAAATGACTATTTTGTGATAGCTTATGAGCCCAACTAACCAAGCCACACAGGGCATGTGCGAGGCATGGCATCCACTATGTGGATCTTACAGGAGAGTCACTATGGGTCGCCCAGATAATCCGAGAGTGCGTGTGACTTCTGAAAGCGATCGTCAGAATATCAATGCACATCTCATCCCTGCCGCGTAGGTTTCATGATCAAGCCACCGAGACGCGTTCAATCATCGTCCCTGCTTGTGGATTGGATTCCATTCCGTCCGACATATCCGTGTACATTGCGAACAAGGCGTTAAAGGACTTTGATCCCTCTCTCCAAATCACGACTACCACGACCGTCTATGAGCAGGTCGACGGTATCATCTCCAGCGGAACGCTCAACAGCTCGATTGGTCTCCGGCTGGCCCCCAAGGCAGAGCGTGAAATGATCTTCAAGGACTACCTCCTGAGTCCTGGTCGGTGTTTCGTACAATCATCCTACCCTGTCTCACCGTTTCCTCTCCAATTCTAGTTGAGGGTGCACGATGCCCCCAGCCGCGACCTCTTTACAAAGTGAAGGTACCTGGAAAACCGAGCAGATCCATCGTCGGAAGCTTCTGGATGATGGCGTTGCCCAACAAATCCATCGTACAACGGTCCTGGGGTCTCCTCGAGCAAGAGTTTTCGTCGAATGGAAGCCCTAGTGCAGAAGTCACACGAGCACGATATGGGCCCTCTGTCGTGTACGACGAGTTCCTCAAGACCCGCGGGTTGGTCAGTGCAGTGTTCTTGACGATGACAATGGGTTTGTTCTGGGGACTCCTTGGCTTTGCTCCAGTGAGATACACGCAATGCGGTCACCTCCTCGATACTGACATGTTTTGTTAAATCTCAGTTCCGTTCCCTTATGTTGAGGGTACTCCCCGGAAACGATGGAATTAAGACTGACGAGTCAGTTCCTCACTTAAATATACGGACCGAGGCGTTCTGACGAGGAACCTCAGGGACCTGGAGAAAGGAATGTTCAAGACTACGAGCGTCACCACATCCAGCACCTCCACAAACCTCCCCAATCCGGTTCAGGTGACAACTACGCTCACTGGAAAAGGAGATCCTGGATACCTCTTGTCTCCAAGTGCGTTCCTTATGAGGTTTAACCTATACCATCTCGGTCCTGATACGCCTCCCCATCTCCAGTCCTTATGGCGGAGTGTGCTCTTTCACTTTTGAACACCGACGCTCTCCCGAAACTTGCTAGACGGGGTGGAATCTTGACGCCCGCAACAGCGTTCGGAGATCTTCTTGTCGAACGGCTCGAGGCAAACGAAAGGTTCACCGTTCACTATCAGGTCCACACCAGCGAAGACAAAAAGACCGCTTAATTGTTCATCGAGGTATTTGCTTCGCGAATTCAGGACTATGAGTCCCAGTGTTACATACCGCCATTGCTTACTAGTCGTATCTACTCCAAGACCCAGGAGAACACGTGGATTTGGATTTTAAATCGAAGTTGGTCTTCAATAATTGAGGTATACATAAGTTTACAACGGTTTTGTAACCTTTGGTTTTTGGCTTCGTTCCTTTATCTCCGAGGTGTAATGATACAGCAAACAAGGTCGCGGCGTTTAGATGCCAAGAACAGGCTTAGTGGAGGCATCCTTCTCTTCGGGCTCGTTGAAGATGTTCACGTCCCATTGGGGTGAGTAGCCGAAGGGGATGTTGAACCTGCGAAGCGTTGAGTGACCAACTCACGGCAAACAAATTGTTTCCTTCGCTTACCTGGTGTGGTTATCCTTGCCGATGGAGGAAATGGTCTCGTAGTCCTCCTGGCTGAGCTCAACCTGCTGGAAGTTGGACTTGATACGCTCCTCCTGGACACTCTTGGGGATAACGGAGTAGCCACGGTGAGCGCCCCAGGCGACGAGGACTTGTGCGGGGGTGGCATTGAGCTTCTTGGCAACCTCAATGACCTTGGGGTGCTCGGTCAGCTTGGGCTTGTCCTTCACTATATGAACAGTAAGCAAGACGTGGATCCCGGTGGGACGAAAAGCTGACGCACAGTTATTTCCGAGAGGGCTGTATGCGGTGATGTGGATGTTCTTCTCCTTGCAGTAGGCAACGAGGTCATCCTGGGGAAGAAGGGGGTGTGCCTCAACCTGGTTGACGGCCTGAAATAGATGGTCAGCACGTCACAGGTACTGGATCGGGGGCCGCGAGACTCACAGGGACGACGCCGGTGGCCTTGACGATAGCCTCGATGTGCTCAATAGTAAAGTTAGAAACACCGATAGCCTTGACCTGAATGTATACTACACTCAATTCGGTTGCTCAGGTCAGGGAAGGAGCGTATGCACGCACCTTCGACTTGGGCAAAGCGATCATGGCCTTCCAGGTGTCAACAAGGGAAGTAACGGTGTCGAGCTCGACAAATCCATCTCCCTTCTTGGGGTCGGGTGGGAAGTATCCCTTCTCAGGAGCAAAAGCAACTGGCCAATGGATGACTAGAGCCAGGATTTGAGAGTTAATAGTGACCATGGAATCAAGGGCTAGTTTACGCACGGTAGAGGTCGAGGTAGTCAACACCGAGCTGAGCGAGGGTGACATCGAGCTCTTTCTCGACGCGGTGGGGCTGGTGGGAAGAGTTCCAGACCTTCGAGGTCAAGAAGAGGTCTTCACGCTTGACGACGGAGGGGATGACTTTCTTGAGGGCAGCGCCGACTTCGTCCTGGTTCTGGTAGATGGCAGCGAGATCGAGGTGACGGTAGCCGTTGCGAACGGCGATTTCGACCTGGATAACCAGTTGAGCACAAAATTTGACGAGATCGACACGTCGAAGACACGATGGAGACGATGGGTAGGCACGGAAGGCAACTCACAGCGTTCTCAACTTCCTTGGGCTTGGAAAGCCAGGTTCCGAGACCAATCTGGCGGACCTGAGCACCAGTGGAGAGGGTGACGTTCTTTGCGAAGGACATGGTGGTTGATGTGAGAGAAGTGAGGGGGGAGAAACTGGAAGTAAAATCGATGTGTACGCCTTCCTTTTTATCCCTGATCTCATACTACCTCATCGGTCCGTGGGGCGGGCCGGAAAAAAGTACTACATCCTCCACCTGGTCGATCTTCCGAGATTGTATTTGCATCATTCCGGAAATTGCCTGGATGACTGGACGGTGCGACTCGAAGCCCTTTAAAGCCACTGCGGGCACATATTGCATATCGATGGCGTGATGATTACATTCTACGATAACAAAATCATCGTGAAACCCTAGGAAACCCTCCATAGTCATTAATAACCACGTTGCTAATAGGGTACTCAATATCATAAATGAGTGTGCACCATTGCTCTAACTCTTTCCAGATCTAGAAACCTCCTCATCTCCTTCATCAAAGTGGTCTTCATGGTCTGAATCCTAATCACATCCCTCATTCCAATCTTCTCCCCCTCCTCAAACGTCAACGATTCCGGCCTCGTCACCAACTCCACATACGCATCCAGTAACCACTCGGTTTCAATCTCCACGTCGTCGAATTTGAACTCGTTGTTCAACGCAATCTTCTCGACGGCGGTGGCCATCATGTACACGTTGTCCAGAGCAAGCGAACGGATCTTCGACATCCCGAACCTCGTAGAAACACGTAGAATTGACGTCCAATCCTCCACACTTTGCGCGTCATGTTGTGAGTAATCCCTGTGAAGAGGAAGGGTGAACGTTGGAATTTGATTACATACGCGGCTGAAGAACTCACGCTGGGTAAAATATCGACAACAGCTTCTCGAAATCCGCGGGGTTCGTGTCATACAACACCACGGGGAAGTTGGCGACGTTCACCATTCCCATTCCTCTCCCCATCATCAACGCCGCTCTCTCCAGAACAGACGAAATCATAACAGCCATTGTCAACGAGTTTTGCTCAAAGAAGTACCGGTGTACTTTGTATAATGTGTCCCGGACCTGGGCGCGCATCATTGTGAGCTGGAGCGAGACATGCGAGAACACATAACAATACCTGGAAAACAACATTCCCATCGTCAAAATAATACTTCGAAGGTGCTTCATGTACTGGTGGCGGCGGCGGCGGAGGAGCGAGTGCAAGGGGCAAAGCGCAATGGCCGGCTCCCTGCTTCCAATCCAACAAGCTGACCCTTGGTGGCGAGGGAAGGGTCTTCTTATATCCCAGCCCACTGAGAATCGTATGAGGCGACAGCGTTGGTATGACACTCGCACTCGGGGGAGGTGGTAGTGTAATGGGAGGTAAATCATGGAACTTTGGAGGCGACGGATCACAATATGAAGGAGCCGAGAATGCTGGGGGCGGTGGAGACGGCGGTGGAGGTGGCGAGGATGTGCCCGCTCGTTCAGGGGCCATAAGGAGTGAACAGGTAGCCGGTATCGGAGATGTAGAACAGGACGATGACTCCCGAATGGGGATATTGAAAGCAGGCTCAAGCTTCAGGGCTTCTGCACGATGAGGAGACTCCGCGGTTGAACCGGGAGGTGACGTCCATTTAATGGGTCGCTTGCTAGATCGTCCACGACTGACAGACCTCGCCGCTGACCGGGACGGCGGTATGAAATATGATGGGAGGGAATTGGGGTTGTCGAATACCTCGAAGAATTTCCGCAGGGGGGAGGGGGAGCTTGCTGAGGCATGGGGCGTGTTGTCGTCTTTCACGGGAAAGGCGAAAAGAGATGGGGTAGTGAGTGGTTGGCTCTTCATTACAGTAAAGGGTACAGATGGAGAGGGTGGAAGACAGGGGACGGGAGGTACCACATTCACCAATGTTGGTGAGCAGGAAGCCCTATCTCCTTCCCTTGTCAGTGAATTGAGAGAAGAAGTCGAAGGCTCGCTCCGTTCGGACGACAAAGAAACAGGTCGAACGCCATGGTTGGGTGAGGTAGAGGCCGAACATTCTATGATGGACCGACTCGGTGATGTTTCTGCTGGTGTTATGATGACCCCAGAATCATTTGATGAGATGCTCGCGCTACGTTGCTGAAGTGGTCGGGGAGGATATGTTGGAAGGTCATAGTCATCTTGCGGGCTGAGGAGGAGAGCAGGCATGATGATAAGAGGGTGAAGGCTCGTCGCCAAAGACCTCCGCATATATATACCCTGACCCTCCGCAAATATCTCTATGTCAAGTTACGTGTTTGACTCGTGGAATCCTCGAGGACCGGCAAGTGATGGAGACTAAGATTGAAACAATCTCCGATAGAAGAGCCCAATGCGAGGCCGGCCCTAGACCGAATCTTTGTCACAGTCGCGTTTTTTTCGGTAAACAGACGCGTAAGGGTGTACATGGCCCATCAACCCGTGTTGTACTCGGCAACACATAGAGACCTTGCCATGCATTGTCATGGACGGTCCAGGTACCCTGTACGAGAGCTATACGAGACTGACGATATCTTGGCTTCAGGGTGACGTGAGCAACGCTTGGAACCGTTGTGAGGAAGATTGCGAGAAATCAACCCTTCCCCAGCGTCATTCGTGGTTCTCGGACCTCATTTGAAGCTCTCATGTTGACGACGAGAGATGTGCAGGTGGCGCTCGTTTGACATTAAGAGAATATCCGAGCTCGGAGTCGACCTTGTGTTCAAATGGTAATGCCTGATCGATATTGGATGCTGGATCTGTTGTGGACTGAGTGACATGGACATTTGATAGGACAAAGGTTTCCCGAACTTACTGGTTCAAAAATAGATCAACCATCACGCCGCTCAATAGCAGTAGGAGTTTCTTCACTTCGCCCTCCGGTGTGCCCCTCGGTATACATGCCAACATGCATTGCTACCAGTCGATCAACAGTCTCCTGTCCAACAGGGCGAGTTTTCATTTTAGATCGCTAAGAGTCGGTCAATAACGAGGCTAAACGAAGGGCAGAACTCGTTGTACCAGTGCATATCCAGTGCCTCGGTATATGTTGTTAAACAGTTCCTTCCATTCTGGATGTGCTTTCGTGATGGACGCAGCTGCAAGCTGGTGTACAGTAGCCCTTTTGATGACCTGGTGGGAATTATTAGTTAGAAAGGGGCCAACATATGGGTCGACTCGAACTCACGTTCTTGTTCTCCCGCTCAATAGGTGTTTCGGTCTCTGCGGCATTTACCTGACTCTCGTTCTCAGTGCTTCTCTTCCTCTTGACACTCCTACTTCCCGTGGTAGTCGCACCACTGCCAAAGACATCATCAGATGTCTCTGGTGCCTTTGCTTTTCCCTTTTCCTTTGACGATTTTGGCTTCACCTTCGCCGGTAGCAAAGGCACCTTGAATTCTGGCTGTACCTTCCCTACACGTACGTCACTTCCCAGACTAGCTGCTAAAGTGCTCGGAGGGATGCTAGGTCTCGTATTAGAAGATAAATTTGAACTCGGTAGTCGCCGAAGTTCGCGAGAACGACCCATGGGGTGTGTTGGAGGTTTCCGAGGAGTTGGATCATCTGGTCGTGATAAACGAGCCGGCGGCGCGGGTAGTATTCGTGCTACCGCAAGTTCTGCTTGATTGGCATTGGCTTCGGATGGGCTTTCCCGGATGTAAATGACGATCTCCGTGGTTTCTGGACCAGCTATATGGCAATTTCAGCATGCACATCCTAGATCCATCGTCATAGAACGTACTGGAATCTCCAAGCGCAACCCTAACTCCTAACTGTTCAGTTGAAGTGCATGGTAGACAGAACATAGTTTCGAAGTATATCCTTGATAACATGGCGTCAGGGTGTATGTCCCTAAAGGTGATAAGTGGCCCGTTCAGATGACTATAGACGTGTAGTGCGAGATACGCACATAGATATCTCTCCACTGGCATCCATATAGACTTCCTTCAGATTTGCCGTCCCAAGAAACCGGAGAGCTGGTCTTCTGCGCATACTCTCCAAAGCTAACGCCAGAGGATTATCGAGAAGTTTGTGTTCGGCATCTAAACGAGCAGAGAATGTGATTCCGTCTAGGAGGAGATGTGAGTCCGGAAGAGAGAGCGCTCCACGGTAGAGTAATCGATGAGGACCCTTCAAGGGTGAATTCATCGTCGCCGTTGATTTGAAGCTTGCTCGCAGTCTCGTGATCGCTTGACGCGCCTGTCACGCGTTTCGAACATGGGACTGTGACCTTATCACACTAAAGGTTGCTGACCAGTCTGAGTGACAGTTGGTCACTTGCTGACGTCGACATCCTCTTACGTCCATCGACCCGAAATGCGAACGCCTTCCGTACTCCACTGGCCACCTGGAGATGAAACGTTTCTTCAGAGCTGCAAAGGAATCATAGTCTAGAATGCATAGCGCTCGCGGGAAAACGTTCTAACATCCAGACAATTTGGTGGAGTGTTTTTGAATTTTCCGGCGTCATACAACTCATTTCACTGATGGCAATACGCGTCGTCATGAAGGACTCGGGAGTCGGAGGCCACCCAATATAACAAGAATTATACTCAGTCTAGGCAAGCTTTTGTATAAGTATGGGCCGAGGTTGAGCGTTGACGTCCTATTCCACCCCACCTCGATAAACATTCGCGATGAAGTTCCTATCTGCCTCAGTCATACCCCTCTTCCTTGCCGTACATTCTCATGCCGTTTGCCAGAAGTATGTCGATGCTGCAAAGAATGCCGCAAAGAACCTGCAGACCAAGTACTTTTCGGATGGCACCTACGGTGATCAAGCTGTCTGGATATCCGCTGTAGATACGTTCTATCTTCAACAACGTACGTCTTTGGGTACTCTGCTCCCTAAGGCGCATAACACTAACGACCCACGCACTTGATGCTAGTTGACGCGGTGGCCGGCACGAAAGACTATAGTAAAGTGATTGACACCGTGTACCGCGGCCAGGAGGACTACCTCGACAATGGAGGTTCGTACGACGATGTGCAATGGGTAGTCATGTCCTACCTCATGGCGGGAAATCCGGAACGCGCAAAACACTACTACGATATCGCAAGTTCCGCTTTGGAGGACAAATACTGCGGTGGCGGACGTAAGTCTTCTAAACTCCAATGAACGCTCAGAACTTGATCGAATGTTGTTTCCGTGTCCAGTATTCTGGAGCGCAGCTAGGGACTATAAGAACGCGATCGTGAGTATTAGGGCGCGATGTGCAAGTCGACCTTACAAACCGCTGCCGACAGACGAACGAGCTCTATATGGCAACTTCTGGCTATTCATATGAGGTGACTCAAGATATGGCCTATCTCAATAACCTCAAAAATAGTATGCAAAATTCCTTCAGGTTTCTGGGAACGTGCTCACGATCATTTGTACTCCCGCAGTCTCGGCATGGATGAGAGCATCCAAGATGCGGGGCTCTGACGGACGTGGGTATCGACTTTCGTGATGCATTCTAATGATTGACTCACTACCCCATGTATAGTGTTCAACGATGGCCTCACCAAGGATGGCAAATGTGAGAACAACGGCCAAACGACCTGGACGTACAACCAGGGTGTCATCCTTGTCGGCCTCGGGTACCTGAACAAATGTGAGTCGATTGCCCAATCCTCTCAGTGGCCCTCCTAGCTGAAACTCCTCGATCTAGATGCCAAGGATGAATCTGCCCTTACCGACGCATTTTCGATTGCCGACGCCGCCATGGAGCATTTGACCACCGATGGCGCCCTTAGGGAGTCTTGTGAGGGTGCAGACAAGAACCTGTGCAACGCCGACCAAGCAGCGTTCAAAGGCATCTTCACTTATTACCTGTATGTTGACTTCCTCACCGAGTTAAGGCTCATTGACGACAATCTCATTTGCACAGCTCGTGGTTTTTGCGTATCACCGGACAAGAGGGCAACGCGAAATACGCCGACTTCGTCAAGTCTCAAGCCGACAAGGTTTTAGCCAACGCACAAGTCAGCGACGGCGTGTTCTACAACTACTGGCCTGCCAAAGATGCACCTGGCGGTGTTCAGACCGTTTCCACGCAAGGAGCAGCACTGGGTGCACTCGTCGGCGCAGGCCAATTGAATTGCTAATGTGAATGGTGGTGGTGACGACGTGTAACTTATCTTCCGTTATTTATTCAAAGAAATGGACCCTGTTTCATCGCAACCGGATTGAACGCCGTGTATACAGCACAACCAGTTATGACTGAACCAATCAGAGGTTTACAATCGTTTCCACATAATCTGCATCGCTTGCCCTCCGAACACCCTGGAATTGCTTTACATCCATCCATCCTTCTGTAGCGTTTTGCCTTGCACGCTGATACCTGAATGTCACGGCCGCAGTCTCGACGCCCATATTGGCCTTTGCTTCTGTCAGATTCACGTTGACTAACCCATTGGCATCCATCTGAGCCTCAACTTCTACTTCTCCCACCAAAACCTTGATCCTATTACCCGGGTGGCGCAGGTTGAAGACCGCCCCGTCAACACTGGTCACCTCGACTCTGTACAATGTGCCGTTCGGACTGACTTCAACGTTGAGGGGTGCCACGCCACTAGGAACACGGATGTCGCCCCAGTTTGACCCAAATCCGACGTATAACTCTTCGGGCTCTATGAACAGACGGGCGTTGTAGAGTGTCCGAGGATCGTCTGGGCTTGAGCGAGCATGGTACGTGTAGTAAAACTCGTTTGAATGATCGTTCCCTTTCACGGAAACTATAGAGCCATGTCCAGTTGAGTATAGGGAACCTGCAAGCATTGATCAATCGATGCGCAAATTCATGACAAGTAAAATGGAGACATACGGCTGGCATCCTGTGAAAGGATCGGGTTGGAATCACTTTTGGTGTATGGTCCGGTGACGACGGTTGAGTACGCATAACCTACTCCGTAATCAACGGATTCGTAGCTATAGATCGTTTAGATGAGACGGAAAAAAAGACACTCCGTGGACTTACTTGTTGGAGCTGTACATGAGGAAATAGATGGGTTGTCCAGAAGAATCGAGACGCTTGAAGGTCGTAGATCCCTCGGACCAACGCCTGTCTTTCTTCTTCCCGTTGCTTGAGGAGTAGTCGAAGACATGAGCGTCCTCCCAGATCTACATGACGCGTCTGCAAGGACTTGTAGGTCTCACTGCGTCGTCGCACTCACCTGAGGTTGCAATGATCTAGAAATGATAGAAACCCAACCGTCCTTTCGCTCCGGACCAGAGAACGATGTATTAACGTCCTTTACCCAGCCTTCAGCCTTTCCGTCGTTGAGATCTCGAAACTCTTGATGCACCCTGGGTAAGGTTCTTGCCTCTGGGTCCCACCACCATTCTTCATCGAGTTTCACGACGTAAATATTACTTTCCTCCACGTACTTCGCGTATTTGTCGTCCCAGATCCAATTCCTATAACAATTCCTCGAGAAGAATAAATAGATGCCATTGAGTCCTCCGCTGTCGTCATAGTCAAAGAACACATTGGGGTCGATGAAGGGGATGTAGGTTCCTTTTGGGGCACTCTGACCCTCTTCAGGGGTTTTTGGAGGTACGAGATAGGGAGGAGACATGATGAGATTCACGTCATTGTATTCGGGATCGAAGGGGTAGTAGTCTATGGGTTGACGTTCGATGTTAATGAATGGACCACCAGGGGAACGAGACACCGCAACGCCGACTTTGCTGGCTTCCTCAAAGTCAGGATATCTATAAGCAACGAGAGGCTGAGGTTTGGTTGAAGCAGATTCCCGTGGCGGTCACCTACTTGAAATGAGCAGCTATGTCTGTCCCGTTGTTCATCTTTCCGGCGTAAAATCTAGGTCCATTGAGGTTATTGTCTAGGTAGAGCATTCGAGAAATGCACTCACAAGAAGTACCATCCCGTCTGTTTGTTGTAATAGCATTCCGGAGCCCAAAACCAATCATCCGCCCATATTTTCGAGCTAGAGTCGGCCTTTATCGCACCCCCAGTCAGCTTTGTCCAAATTCCCAAGTCCGGCGACCTGTAAATCCCAAAATGCCATCCGTCGTCCGCACCCTCCGTACTGTACGCCCAATATTGTTTCGTCTGACCATCCCAACGCACATACGGATCAGCGGCAATGGACGCATTTGTATTCTTGTAGGTGGCCGTTGTATGCCATCTCCCCTGACCTAGGGAGAAAGAAGTAAGATAAAGGGCGACTACGAGGACCTCGAGCAATTTGAGAGGCATGATGTCCCCCTCCAGTCCGCTCGTAGACTCGTCTTATAACAAGTCAGGGCTCCGATGGCTTGAGTCATGTGGGCCATCACCTGAAGATTGTTTTCGCAGTGACGAAACCTACGTACCATGAGGATCCATTGAAATTACCTCAATGCATCCAATATGTTCGCGTTCTCTTCCATCAGAGGTGCATCAGAGTACTGGCAGGGGAGCAAGAGGTACAGATTATTTTCGTCAAGATATTGAGATTTCGGGGTTACCTCCTACATCAGAGTCTGAACTCGAAGTGGTTCGAAGTCCCAGAGAAACGAATGGAGTGTTGATTTGGTTTCTACTTCCGGGTGTAGTAGGTCGTAGCACGGAGGAAACGGAGGAAAGATAGTTGCAAGAGATAGGCTGAGATTGTCAATGTCGGAATTGTGTTGATTGGTCGGTCCGTGAGGCCGGTGTCTGACTTGATTGATCCGGGGTTCCGGTCTTGTCGCAAACTGCCATCGTCCCCATAGTCAGCGCCCACTTACACCCACCAGGACGCAACGACCGCCGTCTGTAGCGGACAATTCCTCATTCGTGCATAAAAAGTCTCCTGTATAGTTCATGGGCTTGTCTGCGTGTCCCTGTTCAGTATTTGTTTCATGAAACTCCTTTATAGTTTCGCGGCCAAGGCCCCCTACTACGAAGAGGAGCTGGCAACCGCAGACAAGGCTCCAAATAATCAAATGATAAAACATGATCACCGCTCAGGACCTGTATAAAACGGAAATAAAGGAGTTTTCTCTCTTTTCTCCTACTATTTACTTTTTGCTTGAGCTGTGCTCCCCAGACGGTATTCCCTCTCTTTCTTTCGCTTTCTTGGAACGATGTCCTCCCACTCTTTTAACCCTTCCACTCCTTTTGCATCTGCTGGCCAACAACCACATCGTTATCTCACTATCACTATTCCAGACGAGGTACTCGCTCAAACCCTTTCGCCAGTATTCCTACTTTCGCTCACTTTCAGTCCTAGTCTCGTCTAGATGTTGACCTTCACACACCCTTTCGCGGGTCTTCGCTTCTTCGACGCTCGTTCTCTCAATCTATAAGGGGGAGCACAAGGCGTTCGACTACGAGCAGTCTTGTTGGATCACCTCTTTTCGCCTCAGCATTTTACGACTCGGACTCATTTGACGAGGACAGCGTCGAATGGGACAACGAAGACCATGCACAATACCTCATCATCCCCTCGCACTCCCCCTTCTTCACACCTCCCCAGCCGTCCGATAGCTTACCGTACGTTTTGGGACAAAGCTCACAACTGGCATTCTCCTGCGATTCGTTGAACGACGGTGATTCTGATATCGACCGGGCTGCACAGATATTCCACGACGAGCTCGCAAGGATGGCCCCTGGCCTTGAAGATCGTAAAATTGACCCGGGCTGTTTGAAAGAGATGGGTGCGGAGCTCGTTGTATCTCCCTTGAGGTTATTTGAGGAGTATTTCTACGACTCGCTGAGTGGGCAGGATCCAGTCTCATCCGCGGTGGTCGCCACAACTGAAAACCCCGCCGAAGAGGAGACAGACTCTGAAGACGATGACGACGACGGGGAGCTCTACTGCACAGGCTCTGAAGAAGGTATATCGGACGACGAGGTACGGGTATCACAATCTACACAACATAGTGGCTGTGGTATCTCTAACAGTCTCCCACCAGGCCCCGGCACTTCAACATTCCCAACAGGGACAGCGTCAACGTCTGTCTGATCCTCACAGACGGGGTCCCACTTCAGCCAGTAACTCCCACAAGTTCAGCATCCGTTCTTTTTTCCGCAGGAAGCGTCGGTAGGAGGTAAAAAGCGACCGCCGCTGGACGATGGCTGTATGCAGCATTTCACATTCTTTTCATGGTTTAGTTCCATCAATCCGTTTATACCACCGACTTTCAACGTCCAAGCACTCCTTTGCAATATCGCCCAAATAACCCTTAATCACCTGTTCCTGTAATACACGAATGCTCACCAAGTATATCAGTGCTAAGTGTTCGCAGTTCGAATCACTACTCTTAGATACAACTCTAGATCCATCCATCAATTATCCAAATCGAAAACATGCCGTATAACCTTCACGATAGAATCATGGGCCCTATTCAAGTTCGAATTATACCGAATCTTATGCCGGACTTGCGCAATAGTCACGGCAATATCAACCCCCACCTTCCTCCCTTCCTCCAATGTCAACGGCTCTTTCCGTATACACAGTTCCGTATACGCCGACACCAGCCAGTCTGTCACATCATACTGATTTCCAAGGACGATCAAGTCAGACGGGTCGTCGAGGACCTGTGAAATCCGGTTAATAGACAGCTCCCTGAGTGACGAAAAATCCCAGTGGGTCGATAGCCGGAGTATTGATATCCATTCGTCTATAGTTTGGAGTTCGCAGTCAACAAAATCACTGTGTACCAGGTCGGTCTGATTTGTTGCGACTGTAGAACAGGACCGTATGCACTCACTAGGGGTATAGGAGGACCAACAATCGATCAAAGTCCTGAGCCGCAACGCCTTCCAACATAATCGGGTTACTTTCGTCTTCGCCCTCCGGACGTTTCTCCTTTGGCAGCGGTAGCGAAAACATTGCATCGAAAATTGACGAATCCCGCTGGAAGAAGTACCGATGGACTTTGTAAAAGACATCTTCAACCTGTGGCCCCTTTTGTCAGTAAGACTGGGCGAGGAAAGCATATGCTAGCCCACCAGGAATACAACGTTTCCGTCCGGAAAGAAGAATCTTGGATGTCTCGTTCTGGGATGCCCATGGCCAGTTGTTTGACTGGATGGAAGTGGTTGTATCATCGTGGGGTCGTGGAGAGAGAGAAAAGACAAGAAACAAAATAGCTCCTATACCACCGATACTCCAGGGCTGTTGAAAACAGCGCTGACAACGTCGAAGCGCGATCGAGAGCTTTGCGAGCGTTTCAAGCGCTAGGAAGCAGAAATGATTTAAATTAGAGATGTGGCCATACAGGTAATTATCTTGAAATTTCTAGGCAGAGACAAGCAAGAAAGCGGACGTGTTTCAGTCTTCTCAGACTTCTGGTGCGGGAGGTGCTAAAGAGAGGGGTATCATTATCGGCAGAAACAGGAAGACACGATTCAGTGGACTCACGACAACAAGCGTTCTCCTGCGGGTTGCAAGCTGCGTCCGCCGGACAACCAACGAGGCAAGCGGTTTCTGCGGTCTGGAAAAGAACGAGGTCAGTACCAGAAATCTAGTCTTTGAGCCCAATGCGCACTTTCGGACTCTCTCCGTTGCCGACATACTCCGGCTGGATCGTACTGGAATGGATACCCTTTTGATGGAGGATGTTTCGGATCTTGTGGGCGATTGGCATGAACTCATGGTCACGAGAAGCTAATACATGGACCGATGCGACTGTCTTCGTTTCGGATAGTTGCCAGATGTGCAATTCGTGCACGGAAATAACGCCATCGACGGACAAGATATCTTCGCGGACATCGTCCAAGGAAACGTGCGGTGGAACGGCTTGCAAGAGAATGAAAGAAGCGCTGCGAACTAGAGGGCATGGTCAGTCGTCATTTGTGATGGAGTGGCAGTGAACTTGCCTAATGGTAAAGCTGAAGAAAAGATAATGACTGTGATGACCAGACTAATGGTGGGATCAAAGTAGAACTTGTATTCCCAAGACGACAACAGGATGACTAAACCGGTGGCAATGACACCAACATTTCCAAGAGCGTCACCTAAGACGTGGAGGAGAATTCCCTGCATGTTCATCGAACCTGAATGAGAGTGGGAGTGGCCATGGCCGTGACTAGGTTCACGAGAATGGGAGGAATGGTCGTGGGATGGTGCCGAGTTCCCCAGCAAGGGTGTGTTCTCGTCGGAGTTGGAAGGTGGGGCAGACTGCTCTCCCGTTTCAGCAGCAATGTCTTCAGCAGCTCGGACAAGGGCGGCACGAGTGGCCGCCGGGTGGCCATACAAGGGCGAGAAGGCGGCGCCCTGAGAGGTTGAACGTTGGCGGCTATGACGAATGTCAATTGGTTTGGGAGTTGAAGGCGCTTCTATTTCTGGGAGTGGTGACGTGCTTTCAGACGGAGGTGTCGTAGGATGGGAGTGAGCGTGTGAGTGAGGGTGTTCTAAGTGGTTCTCGTTGGTCTTCAGTAGGACGAGGTGCACAAGAAAGACGCACCATGGAATAAAAACAATCCAACGATATTCGATGCCAACCCCAAAGAACCAACAATGATTATAAGACGGGGATTGCTGATCTCTGCCAGCCTTCGCCTTGAGTGACGTTGATTGAGAACATAAGTATTGACGAACCTGGTGTGCTGAAAAACCGTTCGATGGCTTCCATGAAGATAGAGAAACAAAGGGCGAGGAGGAAAACTCCATTGACCAGAGCAGCGAGAATTTCCGCGCGATGCCAACCGTACGAATACTTGGAATCCACGGCATTCTCCGTGGTCAGCTGAGGATAGACTTCAGCGTCGAGTAGCTGAGAACCACTGAGATGAAGCGCACCTTGATTGCATACAATGCAACGAGTAGACTCATGACGTCGCTGAAATCGCCATTTGAGCCACCAAGAAAGAGCGACATCCATGCAATGCTCACTTTAGCATATGGAAACTATCAGCTACTAGAGCGAGGGAACCAATGGCATAACCTGTCCTAGGAGTTCAGCTGAGAAGTGGACTGGAGAATTGCTTGAACCCACCGACAATAAGTTCTACAAAGAAGAAGACAGTGTCGATAACCAGAAGCGTCTTGATTCTTGTTGCGCGAGATAAGCCCATGATGGAAGAAAGAAGGAGAAAAATAAATGAGCTCCCTGCGAGTCTAGCCGTGTTCAGGCCGGTGTGACGCAGTGGCTGTGCCACGCACAGTCACTCTGAGAATTCTCTTTCCAGGCACTGAGACTGAAGCGAAATGACAGAGAATTGTTCAAGGCAACAAACTCCGTTGTGAAAAGTACTATCGACATCGTGAAAAGGGGAGCGTCGAGAACTGGGGACTGAAGCGAGCAATGCACAGGGCCCGCGCTTGGCGGGCGTTTAAATATCCATGAAAGGAAACCTTAACCCCACGATCCTCGTTGATTTCTTACCACCGCTACCACCACCCTCTAGCTTCATCTTCTTATAATGTCCACAGCTCACAGACCGACATGGGATCCCGCTCAAGCAAAAGATGTGAAGGGTGGCTCCAGGCAATTCTCTGTCCGCGATATGGCATCCCACACTAAACTCAAATTTCGGTTCGTACTACAACTTGCATTCCACGACCACTGAAATAATAGACATTCAGGCAAGTCGGCCAAACATCTACAGATGAAGTGAAGAAACGCGACTTGCGCGCTGAGCTTCTGATTGCTGAACAGGAGGCCAGGAACAAGAAGCGAAAGGCCGAGGGCAAAGCGCCATTGCCTATTGACGATGGGACGAGTACCACAGCTTCTGTGGACGAGGAAGCAAATAAACGAAGAAAGTTGATTCAAGAGGCAATAGAGCTAGACAAGGATGACGATGAGGACGAGGAGGAAGACCAGAAGGGAGAAACTAATGGAAGCAAGGACGAGGATGATGAGTGCGTGATTCGTGTCCGGGTCCTTTCTTCTCTGTTGAACGTACCGTTTCTTCCAGGGACGATGATGATTCGGATGAAGATGACGACGAAGATGATACTGCCGAGTTGCTCAGAGAACTCGAGAAAATCAAGAGGGAGCGCGCTGAAGAGAAGGCACGACAAGAGCGAGAACAATCCGAGTCCGATGCCGCATCCCGAGAAGCCGAAATAGCTACCGCCAACCCTCTTCTCAACCTCGCCGCCGCGTTGGGGCAAACACCTACTGGCGTCAATACAACCGTCCCCGGATCTTTCTCGGTCAAAAGACGATGGGACGATGGTTCGTGCTTCTATAGTCGACACCGTTGACCCCCGGACTCAATATCTTCTCGGCAGATCTCATATTCAAAAACCAAGCGATGGACACGAGAGACAAGCCTCAAGGGCAATTCGTGAACGACCTCTTGCGAACAGAGTTCCACAAGTGGGTCCTTTTTCGAGTTCCAGGTTGCTCTATCCTAACGCTCGTTCGTGTGCAGGAAATTCATGTCGAAATTCATAAAAGTGAGCACCCATATCCTCGACGCTCACACATATTGATGACATCTTTCAGTGATTACATGCTTGTATATATGCAATTTTTCTGGATGTATGATTTGCCTCATCGGTGCAATGGCTGGTGTCTTCCCTTCTATCGCGTTCGGTCACATTTTTCGATCTTCTGGCGTGTTCAATTCACTCAACAAGAACACTTGAACGACCCTCCACGCAGCCTGTCATGTCACTATGTTCTCAGCCCTCAAAATTCTCTACCGCCCTCTCCACCACAGCCCTCCAATGCTTTCTCTTGGGGGGACCCAGTAACGAAAGCCTTCTACATCGTTAGAAGAATCTGGGTAGCTCGCCCTCGAGCTACTTTTCCAACGTCGGACGCTTCAAGGTCTCCAGTGCCGCCACAGGGTCGTGTATAGGTGTGACGTTTGTGCGAATGGCATTGAAGAAATGTCAGCCTCTTCCTACTCTCAATCTGTCTTCTCCGTCCCCGACACCCGATGTGTCAGCAACAAGGCCTCCACTATCCATGGAGGCTTTCGCTGACGGCAACGAAGCTTTCTTGCTAGAAGCCGATGTTCTTCGTAAGTTGGGTGCGAACGCGTACATCCTCTCAAACTCGGTGGCGCATCAGCAGCGCTTCGCTCATTTCGAAATATCCTCCGCTGCTATAAGTGTACTCCCTCACCGATTTGTAGAAACGTCCCACGATTACCGACTTGGGATCCTTTCGCTTTGTCAGGCTTCGTGGAGTCGTAAAGACAGGACTTCAATGCCAGCCGATACGCCATTTTCCGCTCAGAATTCACGCAAATGATTATGGATCGATTGCAAACCGCAGGAGACTCGCTCCTCACAGATTGGGTCGAGGTGGCTAGATCATGATACACGATGGACGATGGTCTCTTCGTCATCGCCGCTTGCCTGTCTTAACTGTGATCACTGATTATTATATCGTAGAATCAGCGAATGGCGACGAGTTGAGGTGAATAAGACTTGTAGAGGGCATTTCACTCCAGTGAGTGCTATTCTCGGATTTCACCATGCACCGCTGATGGCAGTCTACAACCTGTTCAAGTGACAAGTGGGAATTCTCGGTATCGATAAGGGCAGTTGGTCATCGGGTTGTCACCGTGGTGCAATGTCGCGGGTCTGTTGCGGCGAACGTCCAAATCGGGTGTAGCTGTTGAGCATCGTCTGGGCAATTTCGCCTTAACTCTTGGTCACCTTCTCCCCCTTCTGTCACTCGACGCGAACTCCTCAGGTCCAATGTCTACATTCTTTCCAGGCGCCCAGAACTTTAGCATCACTGGCGGTAGTCTCAACCAGATTCAAGGAGAACAGTTCAACTATACGACAACGATAGTCGGGAAGGCGGAACGAAACTATGCAGGATTTGATCAGGCTAGTGGGCAATGTTTTTTCGAATGCAAGGATCTGACTTTGGTTCTAGTATTACGAGGTGGAGCGAAGTACAATCATAAGCTGTTAAAGGAGATTAGGTGTATTATATGCCTGTCGGCTGCGACGATGGGACAACGAGGATAGAGGATGGTGGGAAGAGGGGCGACCTCGAGCTGACAGGATAGTCTGTACTGCAATAGTGCAAGGGCGGTCAGGAAGGACGTTTACGGTGACGCAGTATAGTGGGCCGGACGCGCAAAGAGTAAGCCCATTAGCATTTCAGCTTCAGGGCACGGTATAGTCCTCCTTCAAGGCTTTTGAAGAAGACTTTCGAACTCTCGACAAAAACTCGACAGCAAGTCAATATCGCCATCTTCTTAGTGAACTAGTTGTTCAGACTCGTTGATAAAGGAAGACGGACCTTCGAGTATCGAAACCGGACTGGGGGCACCGGAAGATAGTAGACCATTTTCAACAACATAAATAGTACCGTATGTTTACGCTTTTACGACGGCGAATTAATAATATCATTCCCCATACCCCAGAATACGGTGTCATGAGGATCAGCTGCAAACCGCAAGGATAATTAGAACTAACGTGGCCCTGAGTCAGGCTCTCGCCTTGTATCAGTGTAGGATATCCGTGATCATGAGCGTATTGCTCGCCGTTCAAGTCGTAGTTTCTGTTACTCAGGCGATCCCGAACGGATTGATACCCCCAATCATGCCACCATGAACTCGTCCACTCCACCACTTCTAGCTTGGGAATGTCATATTCCTGCCAATCCTTCTCGGATATGACATGCTTCCCTTCGGGGTCACTAGACCAGTAGAACAGAGAGTTGGGGAAGGGGTAGCGTAAGCAGTACAAGTCATTGATCGACTCGACGTGTAAGAGTGGGACAAAGAGGTATCCCCTCACTGGGTGTGTTGTGGGGTCTTGAGCGAGCTTTCCACAAAGGGAGAATCCGATTGAG
This sequence comes from Marasmius sp. AFHP31, assembly GCA_024721195.1. Classification (NCBI taxonomy): domain Eukaryota; kingdom Fungi; phylum Basidiomycota; class Agaricomycetes; order Agaricales; family Marasmiaceae; genus Marasmius; species Marasmius sp. AFHP31. The sequence continues at coordinate 64,958 of JANHQD010002981.1, forward strand.
TCAATGAACACTTAGGAATAAATCGTCATCAGTAGAGATTGCGAAGCAAACCTATTACTATTTTGTGTCTGGGAAGCACTCACGTGGATCCCAATAGCTCCAGCTTTCATTGTAGCCTATGCAGCCAGACTGGCTGGGATAGGCGGCACACAGTCGGCTCCGGTTCCCTTCTGGAAAACCTAACCAGAAATCGAGCACCACTCGGGTGTTGTCAGTATGATCGAATATGAGATCGACCCGTGAGAGCACTGAACAAATCAGGACTGGAAGTATGAAACTGGAATGTGGACCGAGTTTAAGTGCCTCAAACTGATACCAGGACCCGTGCTCCTATAGTACCACTGGGGCGGAGGAGTCCAAGAGAAGTGAGCGAGGACTGCGGGGTAGCTGCGGTGAACAACAGTCCCAAAGGTCAGAAGGCCGTGTCGTGCAAAGTCCGACAGTCTGATATATCTCCGGAAACACGACGCCATTGGATCGAAGGTGTCTGCAGCGTATACGGATGAGGTATCCTCGCTCCGCGGCAAATCGGGGCCAGAATTGATGTGCCAGTACTCAAGAGAAGGTTTTGATGTTGAACCACCAATCATTCCAGCCACCCGCAATCTACGGCCCTGTGATCATGATTTTGCTAGCATATTGACGTCAAGCTCACCGGGATCTCCAGCGTATCATCGGTGCGTAGTGCGTGAATCGCAGCCTCCTTGACACAAGTTCGGCGGAGAAAGAGTGTCGAACAGCTCCACGTATCAAGTCTGACTTTGAAAAAGAAGGGTGGCGAGTCACACGGTTCCGGCCCCCTTCCTTCAACTTGTCGTCCTTGTGGTCTAATCCCACCTATAACTGGTTCATTCAGATGTACCCAAATAATCCACTGGTTACTTGCAATTAAACCACTGAGATGCGTCTGATCCAACCATCTTATGTTCACGTTCGAGTATGCAGCCAGTATCACTGGTTCCACAGCAAAACCATCAGTGAAACTCGACATAGGGCCTCATACTACCACGTACTCATGAGGAGATCGCTGTTCAATATGAATGTTGAAATTCCTGACTCGCTGTAGCCGTAAATGTGCGATGCTTGCGAGGTCCTGACGTGATTTGAGCCTCCGCAATGGCAACTTGAAAGATAAAACGCACAGTATCCTTGATAACTCTACTGCTTTTGTGGTGCAACCTATCGTACGCAATCGTCGTCATCACTCGGACTCAGCCACCGCAAACAAGTGCGGCCTGCGACATCTCATTATACCGATCAACAAGGCAAGCGGTAGGTCAACTCACCGCCCGCACATCGCTGTCTCAAGGACAACCTTCCCTATCTAAAGCCAACTAGAAGGAAGGAGGCCAAACAGAGGCTCCCCTCAGGTCTTACACGAGGCCTCATCCCCTCCGTATCTCCCAGCGCCGTTCGCGCTGTTGCCGACATACAGCACTTTCACCAAAACGGCCCTTCGACCATCTTCGGAGGGACTGTGCAGTCGATGGATTGAGGCAAATAGAGGCGGAGTTCATATTGCCAAGAAAGAGTTTCAAGGTTGAAAGACCAATCGCTATAACGATTTGCAACCTTTTTGCTAATGGTTAGCCAGCCAATTCTCAAAATAATCAGCTCACCGGAAATCTCAAACTTAAAGCTTAAAGCTAAAGTCTCGTCTTCGCGCACAGACTGGACTGCAATCCCCTGAGGACACTCAGCCGGGTCAAGAACCATAGCCGGTAAGACATTCACACGGCCCCAGCGGGCACTTCCTCGCGGAACTTAAGCTAAGTGCCGTGATATTGTACCTCTTAACACCATCCACCTTGAAGTCACTCAGTCTTCTCATTGAACCCCACGACTAGCCATGGTCCCTTTCGAGGGGCTGGCGGCCAAGCTGACCAAATTATTCGGCAACTACGGGGACGCGTACCAGGTAAATAACGAGGGATCTGCGAATGTAACCTACAACAACTCAACAGTGGACAGTATGTCGTCTCCCCCGTTTCGCGATTGGCTGGTTTGCTGAAGCTTTTGGATAGCGCATCACAACTTCGTGAGTTGAAGCTTTAAAATGTATGCTTCGGGTCAAATAAGTGATTTGACCCTTAGTCGATCGGACAGACGATAGGTGCGTTCCTCCTCCTTGCGTTCGAAGCATTTTCCAACCACCCTTCTTATGATATTGCTGGTAGTACTTCTCCTGAATAGAAGCACAGGTAACGAGTCATCGCGGGTTTCAACGGAGGAACGCAGTACATCTCCGACGGGTCCATGTCTTTCGCCATCTGATACGTCGTCCGGGAGTATCACCTTGACTCCGAGCCAACGCTATGTGTCGCTGATGCTGCAGAACCAGCTCGGGTACCCAATGTGGAGGCCCAGCCCCAACACACCACCAGTGGGGACAAACTTTAACGATGGGGTATGCGTCGGAGACGTAGGGATACTCAGATGCGACGCTCCCTTTGATACCCTTTTCAATGTGTTACAAAGTCGGAACAGTCCCATCAACTTCATCGGAGTACCGCAGGGGTTCGAATCACTCATCGGTCTACGGCTGGGCAAGCAAGAACTCAGCCACGACTTTGGTTGCCTCATTAGCCAACCCAGAGGAATTTTGTCATCGCAGGTCTCTTCCGACGAACCCAGTTACAGGCACGAGCATACTTATCTGCAGAGAAAGATGCACCTTGACGCTTCGTTCGCAGCATTCATGGCTTCGTGTCCAGCCACATCCATGGCGCGCTTCTCAAGCTCCCTAAAGGGGCTCGCTCGGAAGTCGTTCTCAACCCCGAACCACTTCGGCAATATATTCAAAAGCACTGGAGGGAATGGTACACTTTCGCTGAGTGCTGGGGAAACCTGGATGACGCTCCAGAGCTTTATATTGTCACTGGGTTTGTGAAATGTTGTTCCTGGGCATTAGCAGTATTCGATGACGTTTCGGAGGACTCGCCCATCGATCTACCACTCACTATGGAGAAAGAGTCCGAATTTTGGCGTTGGGGACGTCCATCGAACCAATTCTACGATTGCGACCCACGCTGCGAGAGGCGTAGCTACCCTACAACGAAGAGGAATCCAGAGGGAGACGCGGCTAAGAATCAGTGTGTATTCATTCGTGGCTTCTGGGTTCACAGGCACGGTGGGATTGGAGTGGAGGAAGAAACGGCTACAACCACAGTTTCTAGCCGCGGAGGGACTTCGGAGCTAGCAGGTAACCAGGACTGGGGATCTAACAATCCATACAAATCCTCTTCATCCAAATCGTCGACGCAATCGACTTCCGGCGAATTAAGCAGACATACTAATTACTCAGCTATACAGCCCCGAGGGTCAAACGTATTCGAGCTTGAATTAGAAAACAATACTTTTGGACAGGACTTGATGGTGACAATCAGAACTTTCAGTTTCTTGATTTGCCACTAACCTACAAAAGATATTGAATCCTTGTCGTACGATCAACCAGTTCATACTCTCGCTTCTCGACGGCCTCGGTCCTGATCTACTCAACTCGGATCATGTTGCGATTTCCGATGATAGTGTCTGGATCGACCTGGATCAGGAAGTACGTCTCACAAAGCATTCCCCTTTTCTGCTTTGCCTCCCCTCTCACCGATATCGATTCGAGCTTTCCGATACGAACGATCTCATTCGAAGGGTGTGCTCTCAGTACAAGTTCGTCGTCGAACAAGGTATGTAGGTGACCACCGGTAACTACAATCAGTAACTAAATTCAAAGGGGAATTTAGATGCCATATACCTGGAGCTCATGGCGGAGGACGAAAAACAGCATGTTGCTCGTCTCGAATCAACAAGTAACAAGGGGTTATTTCCTGTATCTATCCATATCAAGCCATCTGGGATTGGAGAGATTCAGCCATCCCTCGGTGTCACCAAAGGTATCACCAGCGTTAGCCTTCCAAGGTGCTTTCTGATATTGGTTACCAGAGTATGAGATGAAGAACATTGTTCCGGAGTTATCGACCCGTGAAGGAAAGGGAAAAGATCGATCTATTGATGACGGACTGCCTCCAGAGCTGCGAATCGTTCGTTCAAATCTCCCGTCTGGGTTAAGATAGTCAGGGATAACCTTTACGAGTTCTATTCCAATGTCTAGATTGACCTTCTTAAGAGCTGAGCGAGACGTCTCAAGCTAGTAAAGCCTGGTGACCGGTGAAAGCTATAATACTAAGCGAGACGTCTTGAGCAAAATACCTCTGGAAGTCAGTCCTACTACCGCTCTCGCGTAAACAGGTATGAACTAATGTAGAATTGGGTGAAAGGTAAAGTAAAGTACAGTAATACCGTCGAACTGTTTATACTGAAATGTTAGTGGCTATACAACCTTGTAAATACTAAATACGGAGACAAAGGGAAACCTATGAATGTTCTGGAAAGATCCTACTAAGTATTCGTGTATGTTCTATCATATTCCAGTTAAGTCATCCTGACTCGTAACAAAGCAAGGTGAAGCAAGGCTTACGCGTATGCAATCCCTTACAAGCTGAGCATAGTAAGTGTTCCGTAGTGCTACCACCAATTTCTGGTCGACCCATTCATGGTTCCTGCACCCAAGCCGCGGCAGAATCGTTTACCCAACTCAAAGTTCTGGGCCACGACGGGACTTTCAGTTGCGTAACACTCTGAATGGCACCATATGATCCCTCGGCATCCGACTTTCCCTTAGCAGCGATGGAAATGAACATGGTCCGACCAGAATGGTCTGGAAAACGCCTTGTTGCTGTCAAAACTATAAACGACATGTGGCAAAATGAGGGTGAACACCAGAGGCTCCGAGATTCAGGTGTGTTCTCCGCGATTTCTTATCGGAAGCGAGGGACATACGGACGTCGCTGTTCTGCAGGTACTGCAGGCGCTGCCTGCGCACCCGAAGATAGTCCGACTCTATGACTTTTTCCTCGGGAGGGACACACTTGAAAGACTCCATTTGTTATTCGAACCTATGGAGGGTAATTTTCGCCATTTCATCAAGGCTCGAAAAAGGACGTCTGGCATGTGCTGGAAGATTGGTAGCCTGTATCGTCTTCCAAATCGTCCCGGCTCTCGATCATCTACACTCCAACGGGTGCTCCCACCGAGATCTCAAACCTGAGAACATACTGCTCACAACCCTCGGGTTAGAGGACTATAGCCCCGTCAGCGCAAAATCTGGTTCCGGTGAGAAGGATGTTGTCGCGCTCCTCAAGCTGAGCGATTTCGGACTGGCAGTGGCCAAGAAAACCAACGATATTGAAATCCTTCAAACCGCATATGCGTTTACGAGGTGGTATTGTGCATCCGAGGTACTACTAGGTAGCAGTCGGTACTCTACGACTGTGGATATGGGCACTGGGAACCATTGTAGCCGGAGCTGTCAACCTTCAACCGCTATTTCCTGGCACCACCCAGGTCGACCAAATCGCACGTGTGCAGGAGCTTCTCGGATACCCGTTCGAAAACGCTTCAGCCAGCGCAACAGGAGCGGTTGTAGCAGGCGGTGTGTGGCCCGAAGGAATAAATTTGTCGAAAGCGCAGGGGCTATCGTTCCCGAGGGTAAGTGCCCCGACGCGATATGCAATGTACAGAATCTCACGGCAGTTCAGGCGGAACCTAGAGATCTTCAGACTGTCTTTTCCCCATCCACACCGTTGTCACTTTTGCGTTTCATATCCAGTCTCCTCAGATACAAGCCTTCTGCCCGCTTGACAGGTAGAGAGTGCCTCGAGCGTGAATACTTCCAGGAGGCCTTCCCTTCTGCTGGGCAAGACCCATCAGCATTGCTGACACTACTCACATACACCCCGAGTTGAGAATCGAGGTTTCTACATTTTCCCTCCAGAAAGAAAAGCAGAAGAGAAAGAATAGGAAACACGATACCAAGGGATTCACGGCAATGTAGCAAGATGTACTCGTCAGATGCAGGTAAATTTTAGGACTGAATCTGAAATCGACGGATACATGCCGTGTACTAGCTCCGATCCCACTCCCACCCCTCCGCACTCCACTCTGGCATTTCGGTCTCGAAGGTGCCCAAACTTGTTGTGTACCTCAATGCGTGTAAGAAAATGTACAATTTCTCTGGATTCGGGTCGGGATGCAGAGGAAGGTAGCATTCTGGACAATATAACTGCTTCTCCTCGCCCTCAGATCCTTCCGACTGTTGTAGCTTCACAACTCCATCAGCCATATTCTCTCGGTTGGTTGAATGTTTGCCGTCGGTGTCAGGAGAAGGGGCCGCATTCGGATCCGTCGAAGAGCCGATAATGTCTCGTGCAGCGTCGACAGCGTCTTCAACCGAGAGTTGAGGAACATCGGTCACAACCCCCAAGGAGTTGGTGGGCAGGCTCGATTTCACATCGACCTCGTACGCCAGTGGTGTAGTGACTTCGCTTGTCATTTCCGATGGCGGTTGGGTTGTAGCACCACCAGGTATTGCATCTCCGCCGTTAGATATTGATACCTTCCCGAATGCTTGATTAAGCTGTTCGTCGATGAACTCGCCCTTCGCACGCTGCTTCTTGTTTCTAGGCGGTGGTTTTTTGAGCGCCAACTCTCGAGGTGCCCGAAGTGTTCCCTTCGCTCGGAAGATCACATCTCTCCAACGGCTCCAGTCCTCTGCCTCATCCTGAAGCTCTCGTGAGTAACGAGACTAGACGAAAATCGACGACTCGACCAACCTTCATATTCCTCAGTCGAGTGATGATGCCCACAGCCTCATTGGAGAGTGGGACTGGCGAACCCATGCCGATATCTTCACCAGTCTCTCGGGGCAACAACTTCTTTTGCGAAGAGGTTTCATCGGTATCCTCAGGACGAGACAGGGATTCCGAGTTTCCATGCTTTTCTTCCAAGTGCGCTGGAGGTGCTGGTGCCGAACGTTCGTCACCGGGCGTTACGTCGACGCCTCCTTTGCCCAAGGTTTTCCCCTAATATATAGATAAGAGGACAATCTTCCATTGAATGGCAGGACGCCTACCCAGATACGTTCCTCCGAATACACGGGGTCGTTGGCTATGGGGTGACCGAGGTATTGGAGATGGACTCTGATTTG